>MU401476.1:0-111324 GCA_022579005.1 Poronia punctata
TATTAATTAAAAAATATATTTTAAATTTATTTTAAATTATAATAATATTTATAATATTTATTTTAATTTTTAAAAAATAAGTTTTTAAATAAAATCTTTGCATATATTATAAACTAAAGTAAACTTACTATAAAAGTTTAAAACCTTTATTAACTTTAGTTTAACTATGTACTAATAAAACCATGCTTTATTAACTTATATTAACTATTATTAACAAGATACAAGAAATATTAACTATAACTAGCTTAAATTAATTTAAAAACGTATAAAATTAATACAATATAACTAAACTTTACTATATATAACCTAAGTTAACTTTAAACTACTTAAAATTAACATAACCTAACTATAATTTGCTTTAATTTTCTTTAATTTACTTTGTACCCTTTTTAGTTTTTATAAGCATGCTTATAAAAAGTTATAACAATATTACATTATATAATTTTAAAGTTAATTATATATTAAAAACGTTTTAATATAATAATTAAAGTGTTATATAACAACTTAATAGTTAGCTCTAGCTAAGTATTAGCCTTATTTTCTTTTATTTTATTTATATATATTAGTAAGTATAAGTATATAGTTAATATAATTACTTACTACTTTATATAAACTTAATACCTTTATTATTTTTATAAAACTTGCATTTAGCAGCTAAAAATAAGTACTAGCAGCAAGCGCAAGCTTTATAAAAAACGTTTTTATTAAATATAACGCAGTTTTTAAATAAATTACTACTTTTTAAGTTTTTGCAAGCTTAATAATTTTTAACGTTAACTATATTAAGCATAATATAAGCTGCAATAGCTAAGATATACTATAAGCATGTTGTTTTAAATTTTATAGCAACTTAATTACTACTTTTGCAAATTAGGCAAAAAATAAGCAACTAAGCAATAACCTATACAAGTTAGTTTTAAGTTAATTTAAAATTATACAATATTATATATACTAAAAATAATTTAATATACTTTTATATATTATTATTTAAGCATTTGCAAATAATATTAAAGTTTTTACAAGTTTATTTAATATTAGCATGCTTTTTATCTTTTTCTTTTAACTTATTTATAATATTGCTTACTTAAAACTAATAAGCAATATTATAAACTTTATTTACATTTTTATACTTCTTAGTTTAATTAATAAAAAACTGCTTATAAAAAGTTAATACAAAGCTATATAAGGTTAATTATACTTATATAACCTTGTCCTAGCTTGCATTGCTTATTATTTTATTATTTTTAGTTCTAAAACCCTCAGCGCTACTTATACTAACACGTACTTAAGTACGTAGCATGTTACTAAGGGCGCGCAAGGTTTTACAAGGTTGCATAAGGTTGCACAAGGTTACACTAGCTTAATAACGTTTTTAATAAGTTTGTACACTTTTATATAGTAGCATTTTTTTTTACTTACTAAAAAAAAATAATATAAGGTTAAAAAATTAAATAAATATATTTAAAACAAAAAGCTAACTATATAGAAAATTTCCAAACCTACCTTATAGCCTAGGTACTGTTTTAGTTAGTACTAGTACCGTTAATTAAAAATGTATTCCTTTTAACTTAGTAGGTGCATAATTAAAAATTTTAAATTTACCTAGGTGTCAATTAGGATAAACAAACAGTGACCCCTCTCGTCCGCCGTACTTGGCAGTATCCTATCTATGTCTGTACGAGTAAACACGGGAGAGATTCTGCAGGATGCGGTTCCTGTAAACAACGCTATGTTGGGACATGTGTACATACCAGGATATATTTACATCATTTGCACACAAGACTAATAAACTCTATCTTTCCCTCTTGTAAGCCTATCTACTCGTACACATAGGTCTGTAGACTTGTGCAGATTGTAACTTTTGTCCAACTTCTCCTTTTCGCAGTGATAACATCAAAATATCCACCCCGTAATATCTTGATAATTACACAAGCTTCAAGCAGCCTGTTATGTTTGCCTTGGCTTAACTACCTACCACAAGTAGGTAAAAGCAAGCGTTACTACAGGTATGTACGTACATACTACCTAACCTAACGCGTCGTACAAGTATGTTCAGGATACTATAGAATTGGGAACAATCCCGTTTGGTCAATGCCAACGCATGCAAGTGTTGACTCTGCCAATGCGATATCTTCAAAGTGCGTGAGATCCGCACAATTGCAAGTACCGCGTATCCGCGACATGCGGTGCTAGCGAATCATGGGTAGGCGGGCTGGCAGGGTGACAGACTGATGGACTGACATGCAACGCTTTTTCTCCTTGGCCTTGTCCAAGTGTGTACTCGTAGGTATTCCCGCGGTCAAAAGTAAGATAGAATGCCTAACACGTACTACACACGAACAGAAGAAAAGTACAGAGCCAATGATGTTTTGGTTTTGTTTTGCATTCTACCATACTCTTCTACCACTAATATCAGCCGATGCGAATTGCCCATAACGGTCTCATCTGACATTTGCTTGCAATCCTGTTTACCTTTTTTTTAGAAGCTGTCTTGATCCATTCCGTGTCCTTGGAAGATATAAGTGGTTGATACATGCGCAATAGACAACCTATGATCTCAACGCGATAATCTGCCCTTGCCCAAGCTCCAATGACCACCACACCGAGGGACCTGAATATCATTGAATAATGGCTACCCCTCGCGAGTACTCGTAGGTACGAGTAGGTATGCCAATGGAGTGTTGACTTTCCCAACCCCTCTCAATTGTGACAAGCCAATAACAAGACAACGAAAATTGAAAAGGGCGCAGAAAGGGGTTTACTTAAAGATGCTGGGAAAGAGGGGCCGTCCGTGGGCATGCCATTTTTAATTGGCCTAATATGGGATTAGGTCAAACCAAACTTTTCCTAAAAGCAATCCTTGAAAATCCGGAGTAGAAACAAGGCAGGAACTCCCCAGTCAAACCATCCGAACCGGATTAGCCTTTCCTGAAGCGCAGGTGATGAGACCGCTGTTTGGTCAAAGTCGGTGCGCATGAGTACATCAATATGTGGGATGAGAGGCGTTATCGGGAACGCCTTCCCATCACAGGAAACGCTTTTGACCGCCAATGGTGACGTGGTGAAGCATTAGTCTTGATGCTGGGGTATATATTACAGATGCCTTATGGCCATTGGGCACACACTCCGATGTTACTGTACCGTACGAAAGAGGTTAACTAGGATAATGTCTCTTCCAAATATGGTTAAAGCCTTAAAACAGCCTCTAGGGATAGGCGGGTGTACCTGGAGCCCCTGGCCAGAACTGGACCTTGCAGAATAAGACTCACCACCTGCGCTGGGCGGACATCTTCAAGTTTGCCACTTTGCCAGCAGGGACCTCAAGCCTGCAATTTATCACATGGCAGCTTCCCCAGTCGACCGTTTGAAAGCCCTATGCGCAACTCTGGTGACCCGCGTCCAAATAAATGGGTTTTTCTCACCACCGGATAAATGTTTGACTCCGTGCCGTATTTACTAGGGCTAATGTACCACTTCCAGAGAGTGTCAATGAACAATCCAAAGCAATGCAAACGGCAAAGTATCTAATCTACATACGAGTCTGGGTGAGTGTAACGTAAGCGAGTCTACTTGGTAGGTGCTTCTATTTGTGTTCAGATCTCGCCTGGATTAGACAAACGTAGAGGAATGCAAACATTGCCATGAGCAGGCCTGGTTAGAGCCTGGCTGAAGCAGGAGTAGATATACGTACTACGGTAGGTACTTTGCAATTAAACCCTCTCGTCAGTATTACGTACTCCAAGTTGATTAAGCTTCGCAACGCCAGACGAGTCGCTCGCTTCCAAGCTATCACACCTCTGTCCGAGGCACAGCCGCGCGGCAGCTTCGTGTTCTCTTCGTACCACTATGCAATATGTCTTACCAAACTCCGCGGCCTATTTTCTCAGGGCGGCGGACGGGGCTGCCCGAGTAGGTAAATAGTTTAAACCGGGTCAAAGCAAGGAACAACCCTCCAGATAAAGAGGCAAGTCCCGCAAACTTTGCAAGGGACGCGGGCGAGTCTATGCCGACGTGCGTGTCATGAACAAGGAAGATACCAACGCTCTATATACATGCAACTTGTTGGCAATACCGATCAGGTCGTTTGTATCATCAACACCATTACAATCTTCAAATTCTCTACCAAGTCCACCACGTGTATTCGCCAAGTTGCTCGGGTTTCTAAGGTAGATGGTCAAGCCTGGCAAGCCACTGTCAAAAACACTTGTCAATTTGTTTTTCATCGCTAGCCTTGGTATCTCGTGGACACTGAAGGAGAGCATGTACGTAGTTCCATCCACGTGAAGTAGGTATATGCCTGAAACCAGCGCTTTGATGATATGTGGCAACTTTGAACTACAACCAAAGTAGACTCCTATGTCTCTTTCAGTAAACTCAATCTTGTTATCACCTTGTCTAAGGCCAATGTTACGCCGCTATTAATATCATTACAATTGCTATCAAGTACAACCCAGATTTTCGACAGCAAGATAGTCAAAAGGTGCTTAGTTGCTGTACAGTTCTATGTCCAGGGCGTGGGGGAGGAGTCAACCTGGATAATCAGAAGTGACAGGAAATCATAAACGACTCGAATAACCATAAACTGAGAACAGACATGCGCCAATCCCTCATATCCCATGAGTAGAAGCTGTCCTGTTAAAGACACAACGCATGTGATGCGTTTGGGTTGTGTATCTTCTGTTTGCTAACGAGCGCAATCCCTAGTTCTAGAGTATCAGATGAAACCAAACATTTGTTCATTCACCTTGTAGGGAATATCTAGATGTACCTACGTAAGCACCTATCTTCATGTCACTTATCTGCTGTAGTCTAAGGAAAGGGGACGATGGCAAGTACATGTAGCCAACTGCTGACGATGGTAGATAACCTAAGGTAGCCCGGCCGGCTCTGTCACTCGAATTCCCACGTTAGGCTCCTACCTTATATAGTCGGATAGGGACGCTGCTTCTATTACAGATATTCAGGTTATGTCTCTATATAAACAGAAACACCCTAGGCTAGGTAGGCACGTCCCATGTTCCCCTCCACGGCAAGTGTCTCGTAGGGAAGTACCTACATTACTTATAGCACACGTTTGGTTCTCGTAGCCAAATAAGTTATTTACCATGAGTGGGTAGGCGAAGTAGGCAATCAAACAACCATCGTACTTTCCTGTACATAATGTATGTATGTATCTACTTAATCTACGTACCTCTGTAACGGATAAGATGAAGAGACCCGTATCTCTTGTGCTATATCCAAGGTGAGCAACTTGTAAATTTATCACCTACTACAAGCAAACGCCTGCCTTTGCACCATCACCCAACAATATCTAATTTTACATGCCCTGCGGCATATCCAAGATATTATCTGCAGTCCATTCTACCGCGCCAGGCTCCATCGTCAGACTGATGTTAGGTAGGCTTGGGCATATCTAGCAATTTCTATTACGAAAAAAAGGACACCGAGATCCTTGGCCTAGCCTCTGGGTACTTCGTACCCTACTGTTCGGCCTCCCCTTGAAAGAAGCAGACCGACGAGCTACCTTTTGTTCTCCTCCAAGTGCGGTAAGTTATTTCTAACTGCGTGCGGGCGTAGTTACCATCTCCATTGAAATTGGCCCATTTGGCTTGAAGAGCAGAGTTGCCACGGGGCTCTACTGGGTTCATAACCTTCCACCCGTAAATACATATTCTTCTATAGTGCCGAGTCTGGTAAAGCAGCCATTCTCGTCTTGTTCTGGCCGTGGCATCGTCCAACTGATATCAGTTCTAGATCATCTACTGCCGGTAAGGTCATTGTGCCCTTCGTAAGCCGACTTTACATCATGGCACCCCAGCCGAACAAGAATGGAGGCTTCCCAGCCACGTAAGTATAACCCCCAGGTGCCAACTAAACCCTTTCTAATTCTTTGTCCAGTTTCAAATGCAGCTTGTGCGGCATGAACAAGGCGTCTTCCCAATTTTCCAAAAGCCAGCTCCAGAAGTGGACCAATAAGAAGAAAAACGATCGCTACAATGCATTGAGTCCCGAGACTATTGGTTTAACTTGCCTAGCCCACGTGGAAGGTGGTCTGCCCGAGGAACGACGACGACGATGCCGTGGCCCATGCGATAGCATGAAGCTGTTTTCCCACTTCAGCAAGAACCAGCGAAATGACCCAGACGGCGTAAGGAACTATTTTAACTTCTTTACTCTCCTTGGCTTGCACTGGAGCTAATCGTTTAATGGTACAGTGGTGCCAGACTTGTACTACTTGGAGACTAGAGTTCGATGGCACTACCATTCCCACCGTAGCCCCAAACAATCCAGTCACGGCGAACGAAATCGACAACATTGGCGACAATGAGGATTCTAAGACTATTGTTGGTCCGGCACCGGTCCCCGAGAACAACGGTGGCCACATCGGAGCGACAGCTAACGACGGACCCTACACTGGTAACCCCTACGACGAGGATGGTCGCCCTATCGAGATTGATAGAGATGATGAGATTAGTCTAGTCACACAAGCTGTGAATCGTCTTGGACTCCTTCACCATGATGGCAGGAACGAAGTGAGCACTTCACACAGATTTATTATCTTATACACTAACACTCTACAGGTTGCCACTGCACGTGCCGCCTCGACCGTCGGCAGTGTATACTTCCCCCGGCAGCCGCAGGTGTACGGTGACAACGTTGGTGACTCTGACTCCGACTCCGATTCTGATTCAGACTCGGACTCTGATTCGGACTCTGGACCCCCAACCGTACTCACCGGACAGCACGGCCTTGTACAGAGTGCCCGATCAGTTGTAGGCGGTTACGAGGCTTCCACGACATATAATGCCAGAGGAAGTGTCTCTTACACTCAAGGTTCCTTCGTTCGCAGTGCGGCTATTTCCGCGACTCCCTCCGTGGCCCCATCCGTGGCCCCATCCGTAACGTCAACATTCGATGACTATGCCCACTCCAACCGCTTGGTATCTGCTTATGACCTGGATCGACCAGGTCAGGTCGGGCCATATTCTAGCGCCAGAGGATCAACAGTTGGATCTCGCAGAGCTCTAGAGAGTTATGGAGGAGCCGCCAATGCTAGGGCTCAAGAACTAGCTGCCCGGGCGCCCAAGGCACAACCGATTAGAAAACAGAGCGAACTCAATAGCAGCGTAAAGAAGAACGGGTGGTTCAAGGGCGTAAGTATCTAAGTTCTATTTACATTCTGTTGCAGGCTGTCTAATACTGTAACAGGATAACCGGAAAATCTTTGACGGGAAGAAAAAGGCATTCGCGGCCAAAGTGGAAGATAGAACCGAGGTGGCGCACGACTCTGAAAGCGACGATGATATGTGAAACGACACTCGTCAACTGCGTACAGTCTCGCAATGACGAAAAGACGGACCTTGAAAACCATTCTAGCATGTAGTTCCGGTTGGAACTATGCGACGCACTTATCGTCGATTCGACACCACCTTACCTGAAAGGTGCAGTCAGCCGGCCATGATTCGCGTTTCCTGAATGCTCACATGCTTGCGAGGAAATAATCGTTGCTCTTCATAGTACCGTTCTATGACGCAAATTGCCCTACTTCCCTCATTTTCCTTGCATTTTTCTCCCGTTGCCTTTTATTTCTTCTTATATTGTAGCTCAATGATGTCGTTTCGGGGCGGCGCCTCATATAGGTATGAGGTATGAGTTATACGTCACTCCATATGTACGGGGCCATTGCCACCGATCCCGGAGCTATGGGCTGCTCTAGGCAGCCATGTTATTGTCAGTGCTGATTTCCGTCACTCGCCGCCGTTAGACAGACACAAGGCATTAGGTAGGTAGGTAGTACAATGAATTTCTCGCGAACCGATGGGTAATGACATTCCGAATAACGAATGTGTACTTTGGATCTTGAGAATCTTGACGCCTGCGGCCGATCTCAATCTTAAGTTGGTTGGGTATCCTATTTGGAATAGAGATGGTGGACTCTTGCTCGGAAGGAAAAGTCTGGCAGTTAGCAGACAGTCACTTGTCCTCGGTGTTGGGCCTTCGGTCAGAATTAGATAACAGTTCACAGTCAGGCCTTCAGGCCACCAAAGGGTGACGAAGGCAGATGCAGCCCTTCCCGACAGTGTAGCACTTGCACACATCTAGCCCTCCCGCCTGAACCGGCACTGGAAGACAAAACCGGGACCCATCTCTGCAACGCGGGTGCTTACAGGCAACTACCACCAGTGGACTAGCCGAGGCGGCTCGGTGGGGATAGAGATGATGTCGTTTATTGCGCTATTCGCCCGGCCTATGTCACGACGGTTGCCTTTGTGCTAACTTGAGCCAATATGTTACCTGAGGAACCTGAGGAACCTGAGGAACCTGATGACGCTGTTTGGGCATTCATCTGTCGCCTTGTTGCTGCCCAGGCCGGCCGAGGCTTGCAAAGCGCCACGGTCCTCCAAAGTATGAAAGGGTACTTCTTCCTTACCCCCTGGCTAGGATGGATTCGATTTTCTGAGTCCCTCCAAGGCAGAAATGACCGAAAGCATACATCAGGAGAATTCTAAGCCTGCGTTGAAAGCGTTACTCTCCGGCTCTCGAGACACTGATCCCAATCCAGAGCACCAGCCTACTCTTCACAACGCCAGGAGGCAAGGGAGTTCTCTGCAAAGCGCCCAAAAAGCGTCTCCAGCAGTTGACTCGAGAATCTCCGTGCCGCAACTTGAACCACAGATGCCCACGAACACTGAGATCAGAAAGATGGTCAGGCAAGAGTACAGACGCTCCAACACTGACACGGTGGCCATGGCAGCTAAGAGAAGAGAGGAACGCGATCGTGATCTGCAGCAGCCGAGGAGTGATGATGAAAAGGCAACTTGGAAGAATGCTACTATTGACAGTGAGAGTTATGAAGGAAGATTGAAGGATGCTGCCACAGCGAAAGACGGAAGTGACGACTCGAATTCACCGACATCAGGCCGTCCTTCGAGGGCTTCGACCATGTATACTCCGGCTTCCTCCGAGGGGCTTATATCCCCTTCGCTTTTGCTGTCTACGTGGCTCGGCGCAGGAGATAACAACAAGCCGACTTTGAGGAACCCGGTTTCCCGACCGGCGGGCGCGTTGCCGCGGACGCAAGTCCCTAGAAATATATATCGTCACGTGCCCGTCGCGGGAGGAGAAGCTGTATTTGGATGGGGCGAGTTGTTTTGCGATAAAGGATTCGCTACAACAAGGTGTGCTGAGGTTTTCAGGGGACTGGCTAAGTGTTTGGTAAGTCATCGTTTCATCCTTTATTATTTCCCATACGTGGTTGTCTCTTCAGTCACTACGTTATTTTTGATGCGGGGTTTCTAATTTTGTGTAATATCAATAGGCTGAACAATTCAAACCTAGAACCGGGTCTGTCATTACCCCTGAGAAGCTGGGCATCCTCTATTCACGGTTTAGGTTGGACCGGGAAGAGTATCAATTTGGAAGTAGGTTTTCCGTCATTTCTCTTTTATTACCTGAAAGGTACGACTTTACGAGACACTTTCAAGGTTGCTTATTATATATCTTTGACACAGATATCTTCTACATCCTTCCCCGCCGTGGGCAAAACAATACCAGTTCGGAAGCCAAAAAGGATCACTTGGCACCATATTATAAAGCTATAGGCTATTTCTTCTCTGATCTTGAATGCGAATACTACCTCATACCCGAGCCCGTAAGCGGGACGTCCGTCGCCCTTTCACTGCAACCAAGCCGTCCCGGCGTACCATGCGTACCAGCCCTGACACCCTATGGCTTCGCTCGCTTCTACACTATATGTGTCCTAGCAAATCCAGAAGAAGAAGCGCAGCGGATGCATATGATGGCAAGGTCCCTGCCCCCTTTTACAAACAAGAACAATCTCCCAACCCGGTTTCCACGGAACTTGTTCCCCGCGCGACCGGATACGAATTCGCGGAAGTTACTGACTTCGGCTGTGGAAGACTTGCTTTACGATCTTGATCCGCTTTTGCGCATGTCTTCCGATAGTTTCTCTCTTTCTCCTGGCCTCCGTTGTCCTCCGGCTGTGCAATCATATCAGCTGGCAGACTACGCTTCTTCATCTGTCTATTCCGATTCTTCCTCAAAGGGACAGGAGCAGGAACAGGAACAGGAACAGGGGCGATGGACCCCTGATCGGCAAGAAAGCAACGTCGGACTCGGGATCAGCGGTATGGCGACGTCGCCAGGAAAAGAAGATGGAAAAGTAACAAGAAAAATGCGTGACGCGCACGGACATATATCACAGATGAAGGACCGCGCGCCTAGACCGTACGGCCCTACACGTCTTAATACTGATAATGGTGGGGTCAGCACGGTTAATACCAAACTTGGTGATATTGCAGCTTGGATGGAAAAGGATAGGGCACATGCGCGCGAGAGAGACATGATCAGGGAGAGGGAGAGGGATAGACGACCGGCCCTTCATCCCCGACGTTGGACTGATAGAACACCGAGTAGTCGTGCTGGGGAGGATCGTAGACCGACTTGGTCTGAGGTTATTATGGAACAACAACAGCAGCAGAAACAGAAGCTGGAGGAGGAGAAAAATAACAAGTATAGGGATACTGGTAGGAGGGGCTCTCGTCCGGGTTGATAAGGCAACTTTTAACCTTAGGTACCTATTGGGACAAATTGTTACATGATAAGAGGGTTTTTATTATCATTCGTGTTTTCTATCTACTAGGTAGCGTGCGGAGAGGTTTGAATGCGTATCAAAACGAGGGGCTGAATAACTATTTCATAGTAAAAAAAAAAAAAGCAACTTAAATCCTCTCTTCTCACCATCCATTCTTTCCTTACACAATAACAGTTGCTTCACCACGTTTTAAACAAAAACAAAAAGAAAGTGAAATCAGACCCGAGCAGTAGCATCTCGCTGTTTCTCGCCGGAAAAGGTCTCCCTCGCATATTCGATATTATCAGCCGAAGTCGGGACTTTTGGCTCCCTCATATTTTTCCGACGCAGGATATAATGACCCCAGAAGTAAGCGGCCTGGGCGAGACCATAGCGCATGATGCTGCGCAAGGGGACGTCGAAGACGGCATCGAGTTCCTCGAGAGTCTTTTCCTTGGTCTCGGGCAGGAAGAACAGGACGAGAGCCCAACCGATCAGGTTCCAGGCCGCGTACCACGAGAAGGCGCCGGCGTTGGACCAGGCCTGCACGAGGGCGGGCCAGGTTATGGATACCACGGCGTTGAAGAACCAGGTCGTGGCCGTTGCCAGGGACATTCCGAAGGAGCGGATGTATAAGGGGTATGCTTCGGCGCTGTAGGTGAATGGGACGGGCTAAAAAAAAAAAATTAGAATTAGAATTAGAATTAGAATGGAGAAGGGTTAGTTTAGGTAGATTGGAATTGGTTTGGTTTTGGGGTGGTGGTGGAAAGGGAAAGGGAAAGGGAAAGGGAAAGGGAAAGGGAAAGGGAAAGGGGGGAAAGGGAAAGGGGGGAAAGGGAAAGGGGGGAAAGAAAAAAACTTACACCTTCGCCGGGTGAGTAGACGACTCCGAATAGATATATACCTAACGCGACATTTGCTACTCGTGCGGTTGGGTTTGGTATGTAGAAGCTGAAGCCGGTGTAGAAGAGGAATAGGGACATTAACTGCAGTTTTTTGTTTGTTGTTGTTAGTTAAATAGGTAAATAGGTAAAATGTAGGGATACATAGATGCGAAAAGGAGAAGAAGAAAAGAGAAAAAAAAAAAAAAAAAAACTCACGGGAAACGTGGTCAAGAGAAGTTTCCTCCTCCCAAAAGTATCAATGGTATACAAAGCCGGGATGGCGAAGAGGAAATTGACGGCGCCGAAGCCGAGAGAGGCAGCCAGGGCGGACTTGGTGTCGAAATTGCTGTCGAGGAAGATCTGGGTCGAGTAATAGGCGATGGCGTTGACGCCGCAGAACTGCTGCATGTACATGACGATCTCGGACGCGACGGCGGCGTTCCGGTTGCGGCGGATCTTGAAGATCTCCTTGAACTTGTTCTGTCGGAGTTGCATCGTCTCCTGCTCGACTTGGAGGAGAGTGTCCATGTAGAACAGGTCTCGGGCTGCTTGGATCTTGTTCCAGCGGAGACGGAGGATGGATTTGTAGGCGTCGGAGTGTCTGTTTTTGGTTAAATACCATCGAGGAGACTGTTTTTTATTTTATTTCTTTTGTTAGTGATCCTAAATGAGACAAGACGATAGACGGAAAGAAAAAAAGAAAGGAACGGACGAACCTCGGGTGTCATGTATACGAGAAGAACGACGACGACGGCGGGAAGTAGAGCAGAGCCCATCATTAATCGCCAGTTTAAACCCACGATTCCAGACCGGTCGGGAACTTCGAAGAAGGCGAGGTCTGCGACGTATCCGAGGAGGATTCCGAATGCAGTCCACATCTGCCATTGCATCACGAGGGCACCTCGGAGTTTTGGTGGGGAGCATTCGGCAGCCAGCACAGCTGTTACGTGTTAGTCAACTATGCTCTTCTTGTTGGGATCAAAGGTCATGTAACTTACGTGTCGTGGCAGATTTGGGTCCGATACCAAAGCCAAGAAAGAAGCGGGCAATGAACATGTGCCACCAGGTATTAGTAAACGCCTGCCAGAAGCAAGCAGCAGCCGAGATGAGACACTATAGGGAAAACAAACGGTAAATATATCATGTCAGTCAAGCGATCAGGTTAAACAACGTTGTAGATGAATGTTTCAAGAGAAAGAAGGAGGAGGAGGAGCTTACAGCAACGAAGACGGTGCCACGGCGTCCGAAAATCTTGTTGAGAGGCTCGGTCAACCAGCAGCCGATCAAGGCACAGCAGATATAAGGGGCAGCTAGAAAGATAGAAAAAGATTAGCTGGTGAAAAAAAGGGACCACCGTCATTTTTCTTCCCCCTTTTTCTTACTTACCATTAACGAGACCAACAAGCCACGAGTCTAGATCAAGCAAATGTATGTTAGCATAATATCCGAGGATCGATGAGTTACATGTATGGGTAAGTAACTATTCTTACCACGCTGGGAATTCTCATCACCGATACCGAACTGCTCCTTATAAAAGATCTGCGCCCCATTGACGACCGTCTCGTCCATGCCCTGAACAGCAGCACAGAGAGAACAAATGACGATAACGGCGTAAAGCATGGGCGGATTCGACCACTTATGCGTCTCTTCTCTGTCGAGAACTTCTCTCTCGCTATCAGTCAGGCCCTCGACCGTGTCGTACTTGTTCATGTCGCCGGCAATCTGGGCCCCGAGCCGGAAAGCTCGGACGTCTTCTTCGTCCGTGATGCCATGCTGTCTGCAAAAGGCCTCGCCTCTTTCAGCCAGCTCGGTCGGTGAGAGTCCGGCTAGGGGATTCTCTAGTTTGGCCGAGGCTTCTAAACGCTTTCTTTGCTCCTCGTCGACGGGGGCCATGTTTTTGTTGTTGTTGTCGTCTTGTGTTAAACGAGTAGCATCCTCGACTTCGGTGCGGGAGACGTCGGAATTGTCCGATTCTTTTCTTATATCTGCTGCTTTCTCCCGCTCGGAGCCATCTCCGTTTCCTGCCATGGTTGGCGCAAGTGTCTAAATAGTAACCCAACAGCGAATGGTTAAAGGAGGCATATGAAGTTGGATTATTACTTGTATATCACCATGTGTATTATGATACTTCTCAGGGGCCGGAGACTCTGAAATACACACAAAAAGGAGGAGGGGGTGGGGGTGGGGGAGGGCAATAGGAACTGGGAGATGGGTATTGATATATAGTTAGCTTGATTCCAGATCTTACTTATACCAGGATACGATACGTATTACTTATTTACCTATTTCGACCTCGACCTCGACCTCGACCCCGACAGTTTTTATTCCAGCATTTCCTGTCCTCTTTGCAGATCAGATCAGGTAAACGACGGATCCGAGTCCTAGATACCTACCCTACCCTACCCTACCCTCCCCTCTGACAAGGCTCTCGAGCGTTTACGAATAACATATCGAGTTCTCTGCAGGCTGCAGCTGTATGTCTGTCGATCATCAGGCGAGGCACACACACCGTCAACCGTACACGAAGCACAGTCGAGCACAGTGGAAACGACATTATACGAAGAAGCAAAAAGGAGTTGGAGATCAGAATTGATTGGACGGACCCCCTTGAACTTTTTTTCGACGTCATCTCTCTCACACACACGCACCCTCAAAGCCGAACCGAACCCAACCGAGTGCAACAAACACACTTTTGGAACTTTTGCGTCGCAGTCGCAGTCGCAGTCGCGAAATGGGGAAATGGCCAGCCAGTGACGTCGCGGCGATTTTGGCAGTTGTCAATTATCCGATGGGGCTTAGCTTGTATATGTAACATAACAGTTCTGTAAACCCCACGTGCTGGTCATTTTTAATTGGGTAGACAGACTAACGGGTCACGGTCACGCGCATGTGGCTTTCACGTTTCTCAGCCCCTTGATGATTGTCGCGATTCTTTTCTCCTTTTACGCGTCCGAGTAGATACCTACATTACCTACATCGTAAAATGTTGCAATGCAAATTGTAACACACCAATCTTTACTCGTACACTTTGCAAATCTGGCACTGGTGGGATTTTCTTCGAGTATTATTTTGCCAAGGTTACGGATAGCATCAATACCTGTACAATAAATTGCCCAGCTACCTACCTACCTACCTACATACCTACCTACCATACTCAATAAACCGGTCTTGATTTATCTGGTTGATTTAGTTTCTCTCACTGCAAATATAGCACATAAACCTCAAAAGCTTAAGCTCCTTCCTTTCCCCACGATTTTGCAACCCGCCCCCAGCCCTAGACATGTATGTAAGCGACCCGATTCCCCACCCAGCCAGTACGGAATCTATACTGTCCCAACCCTCCATTCTACGCCGCATACCTACTTATATTATTATTCAATATCATCCATCACCAGGCAGGGCAGGGCAGGGCAGTCGGCTGGAGAATTGCAAGGCAGATTGAAGTTGCGATCTGCAAAGAAAGGATTTTCTGACATGACAGCAGAAAATGGCCTAACCTAGGCAGGTTTTTCTTTTTCTTTTCCTGCAAGTGCCAGTGCCAGTGCCGCAGTGCCAGCCTTATGCATAAAGTAGGTATGTTACATGATCGAAATTTCCAAGTTGGTAAAGTCTTTTACATATGAGTATCTAGTATGTGATAAATGTACGAGTATGTGTACATGTCTTGCCCCTCTCCGAGCCCTGGAACAAGAAAGTCAGAGTCAATACTGCTGAGGGCGTAAACTATTATAATGTGATCAAAACCGGCAATAACAGATATCGGTCGGGTTTAATAGTAGGTAGTAGGTAGTACTCGTATCAATCGACACATCAACGCCGCACCTCATCTAACAGTCAACAAGGTTATAAAAAAAAAAAAAAAAAAAGAGTTAGGTACAAGTCGCAGCATGCATCCCAATCCAGGAAGGAAGGAAGCAAGGAAGCAAGGAAGAATGACAAGGCTGCTTGCTTTCTTGCTTGCTGCATGTCACATACCTACTTAACATGCATCTCCGCCTCATCCGGCCCCCGGAGTCCCGGTCAACTACATATACCTAACTGTCCGGGCAGAGAAAAAGAAAAAAAAGAGGGAGACAACAAAATTTTTCGGAACAGGAAAAACCTGAAAAGACTGCCTTGGTCCTACGAGTAGGTTAGTGAAGAGATGTATGTCAGCGTGTTATAATCTAGGACTGCAGCAGCAAGCTTATGAATCACGATTCACAACGCCCCCATTGGGGAAGTTTCAAAAGTCTTGGCTTGGCAAGCATATGTAGGTACCTTAGGTAGGTAGGTATGGAAGTCAGCAGATACATTCCTGCATACATGTATTCATAGGCGTACTCATATATCAATACTCCAGTCACAAAAAGTAATACTTGAAATGAATACTCTTAAGTAGGTAGGTAGGTTACTCAACGCTTTATGCTGGAAAAACAAAAATTGAAAGCCCGTGTTATTTTGCCCCGTCTGTCTGTCCTGTCCTACTAGGACATCTCATCCTTAGTCTCCAACTTCTTACTCGGCAACAAGGCAGTAGTCAGGACACAGCCCAGAGTAACACCACCAGCAAGATACAAGACTGCATTTTTATTCCCGTCCGCAACTCCATCTTCTCCCCCATCCCCGACAGAAGAAGCATATAGTCTCTGCGCAATCAATGGACTGATAATCCCAAACAAACGTCCCCAGAAGCTGGCGATTCCACATGCGCTACCGCGCACCGACGTGGGGAAGGCCTCGGGTGTCCAGCCGTATAGGACGGCGTTGAACATGCTCTGGAAGAAATACTCCAGCGTGAAGAGACCGAGGTTCTTGGGCACCGTGTCGACCGTGGCGAAGAGGAAGATGGAGGCTCCCATGAGTCCGGAGGAGAGCGTCATTGTCCATTTGCGCCCGATCGAGGGGATCCGGTACATGACGGCACCCAGAAGGACGCCGACGATTCCCGGGGCGTATGTGTAGATGTAGGAAGCGTAAGTGAATTTGAGAGATTTCGAGGCGGTGCCATTTTTGAGAGCGAGGATTTGAGGAAGGTATAGACCTATTTGGGGGGGATGGGATGTCAGTTACCCACAAACGCAGAAGTAGGTATTGGTATGTAAGTACGTACCCGCGACGGTAAATCCCCAGAAATCCAGAATATAAGTCAGCCACACAAGAATTGTAAGCCTTGTCATCTGCCATCCCTTGAACAGCATTTTGTATCCTTTCAAGGTAGAGGAGATTTTGGATTGCCAAGACGTGCAAAGTTGCCCTGCTGCGCCCGTTACAGTTCCACTGCCGACGGAGGAATCATCTTTGGTACATGTAGTCAGCCGCTCAAAGTCGGCCATTGTCAAGTTGCAAGTCCGCCCGTTTACCTTGGCGATGTGCTGAATGACTTGGACCGCGTCGGCGTCTCGGCCCTTGTAGATGAGGTATTTCGGAGACTCGCGGAGCCGGAAGACAATCGTCCGCAGGAAGAAGACAAACAGAGTGATGCCACCTAGCGTGAACAAAAAGTACCGCCACCCTTGGTTCGTCTCGCGTGAACAACACGGCGCACCCGGTTCTAGATTCGGCTTGAAGCAAGACGGTAAGGGGTTCGGCTCCGAGAAGTTGGGCGAGCACGATCGCGTCGGGATGAATCCGAAAGCGATGGCGCTACAGAGCACAACGCCGAGAGGCTGAAAGATGGACAAGACTGCCAGAAGGAACCGTCTATTCTACTCGAGATACATGATGGATTAGTTGACCGTCTTTTCAGAAGTCCGAGTCCGAGTCCGAGTCCTCGAAAATGGAAATAGGAGAAGAGACATACTTGAGGGAGAAACTCTAGTGTTATGGTCGTATCGATGGGCACATTGCCGCCTACTCCAAATCCAACAAAAGCCGTCAATACCAGAAAGGTGGTGTAATTGTTTGACGCGCCCAAAGCCAAGCCGAACACCGACGCGAACAGGCATGTGAGGTTGAAAGCCCATCGCCTTCCTAATTGTCTCGTTAATAAAATGTCAGCATCCCGGGATTGACGCTTCGTGCCCTCAAGCGGCAAGCCTCCCCTCCCCTCGGGGCAACGAACCGACGACATCTGCCAGGACACCCCAAATGAAAGCACCAGCCGTAAGGCCGGCACTAAAACTGACGGTGATGTTCCCCGTCTGACCACTACCGAACCCGAATTCCTGTTCGAGTGGGCTCAAGGCCAAGCCAAAAGCTTGCGCCCAGAGCAGATCAATCAAGTACCCGAATCCGCACAAACTCCATACACACCACTGGTATTTGCCCATGCCCATCGCGTCAATCTCACGGTTCAGTATCACGCATTTTTTCTCGTACAATGTGAGGCCTTCGAGTCCACGTGTGTCAATGTTTTCTTCCAGAGACTGTCCGTCGTGGCTGTCTGATGCCCGAGGCGGTGATGGGTCGGTCGAGTCCCCGGATCGGCGCCGAGGCGCGATTTGCGCCATGCTCGGCGATTAGACGACCGAGACAGACGAGACGTCTTTAGAAAAAAGGTTCGGTTCCACGGTGTGCGGGGTAAGGAATGTCGGAGACAGCACGAGGCAGTCGCGAGGCAGTCGCGAGGCAGTCGAGGCGGATCAAGACAAAGTCGAATGTTTTAAATCGGAAAGTGCTCTCCTTATACAGTTCCATATTCTCCGTTTTGTAACACCGTTGCGTCCATCCGGGGCTTACGTATATTTAGGCTGCGTTCATCGATCGGATGCCCTTTGTCACGAACGGGAGAAATTTAAGGTTTCAATTGGTCCTTGTTCGATCGAACCAGGTCATGACGTACCGAAACGGAATTTGAGTTTTGACTTATCATTATGCTTCATCCCCAAAGTACTCGTACGTGTACTCTTTTTCTTTCAAGCCACAACCTTGGCAATTGGTTGAGGGATTGCAACGGGATTGGTGAGTCCCGGCTCGCTTCTCGTCTCTTTCTCCATGGTCAGCTGGCGCCAACAAGCCATCCATATCACCGGCTTTTTGGTGTTTCTTACTAGCTTCGGTACGCACTGTTCGGCCGTATTGAAAACGAGAAGACATCAGCTGGGCTGTCCCTGTTACCAATATACCGACACGAAGCGAACGGGGATCACTGACCTGATAAGGTGTCCAAATGCGACGTCTGTTTCATAACGTCAGTGCCGTTAATTAGACGTATATTGCTAGACATCCTGCCGGGTTTCTATGCAAACTCGTCTCATTTATCTACTACTACTCTCTTTATCAAGAACTCGAGACGGTGTAGCTCATGGCTGGCATGCAGCAATGCTATGTACGATCAAACACAGACAAAAGCGGGAAGATGTCAGCTTGGTCGTACAGGCCCTCGGCCCGGCCAATTGCATCCAAACTGCGCGCATATTGAGCCTGGCGCAACATGTGCATACCCATATAGCAAACAAAAACATTCTTATCACTGTTTCGTAGCATAATGTCAATTTCATTGCTTATGCGTTTAGTTCCGTTGTCCTGCTCTTCCTAAAAACATCAATCCGTCCGAGGAGCATCCCGCCCCGCATAACCGAGCCATCGCGGCTCGGTTCTCATTTTTCAATATACGGTGATGCAACGCCGCTAAACGTATTGCCCGGTTTAACCATGCTCCAGGACACCTCGATCCTTATCGTCACCCTATGGCAAGGGTTCATATGTGTTGTGTGCTTTTCGGTTGGAGAACAAGAAATACACGATCATGCCGATGACCGGGAAAAGGAAGACGATAAGGCACCAGATGACCTTATTGGATACCGGACGATTGGACTTTAAAACTTCGACTGTTTCGTTGTGAATACAGTCAGTTAACTCAGTTCCCGGTCATCCGGTAAATAGAAGAGGGGGAACTTTACCGAATACTATCAGATCCATAACCAAGACGATGAAGCCGACAATTCCACCTCCAGCTCCATATTGCCACGGAGTCTGGCTGGTCACCTTCATCGTCTCGTCGGCGATGGGAGCGGCGAAAGCCCAGCTAGCCAAGAATAGCTGGAGGAGGAGAAGAGAGACGTTGTGAAACATTTTCGGATGCGGCAGGTAGCTCGAGCTCGACCGGAAATTTTTGTCTGAAGTGGAAATGGTCGGTCACGATAAGTTTGTTTAACAGTACCTAGCTAGGTATCTCCTCTCGATGCTCAAGTGGTTTTGGGGTGTTCTTTGTAAACTGCGGAATGGTACTGTGACGGGTTTAGAAGGTAAGATATGGGAAAACAAAGGATAATGATGCTGCCTAAAATCACGTAGGCTACCTTAGTCTACGGGTTAGTATGTACCCGTAGGCATACTGAAACACGCAAACTTGGTCACTGTCATCTTTTAAAGTGAATGATGTCATTGATTTCAAAGAGAAGTACCCCACTCTTATCCGTTTTTAACCCCTGTAAAAGCCGTTTCTAGCCCCTGCCCGTGTACACGTAGTACTCGTACGAGTAGGTACTAGTCTAGCCTCTAGGAATCGGAAGACAGTAAAAACTTGAAGGTCGGAAGAAGAGAACAAATGTTGAAGATGGGTAAGATCTCATACCTATTAATGGAATTCAACGTGTCTTTTCTTTTTACATGCATAGGCGCAGGTCCCAGAGTCGAAACCTACACCATTTTGGAGATCCATATTCTCATTTGTGCTCCTGCCATTTGATTGGCAAGAGAACCAATACTTAATAGCGCCCGACCCGAGACAGAGGGGAGGATGCAGAGATCTTCTTGCAATACCAAGTCGCAAAATGGAAACGCGGGGAACTGAAATATCCAGACTACTGGCGCAACGGCGTACTGAAAGAAGTAAAGCTTGTCCAGAAACGCAGTAGAGATATATCACTATGCATCTTGCTTAGAGGATTGGGATGGGGGGACTTGCATGAACGCGTCATGTCACATCTCCGTCTCTGAAAGCGTTTCGTCCAATCTACTCGTAGACAGATATATTTCTCGGCTGTTTCCTGAAATAACTTCCTCATCTACTCGTACTCACTTCGTACTGTTTAATTTACAATATTCCCAATTATTAGATCAGGCTGAGATTAGGTTAGATAAGAGTGATAGAAAAGCAAACGAAAAACACAATGGCTTCAGCAACCGGAATAACCGAGACACACCCGGGCGACCAACACGAGATACCCGAGTACGAGACTCACGAATCAACCACGTCATTAAAAGAGCGGATTAAGAAACACTACGAAATCGCATCTGATTACTACTATTCCCTCTGGTAAGGAAACTCCCTTACTCCCTTCTTCATCTACCTATCTACTTTTACTATCATTCTTATCATTAAAATTTAATGTTAATATTGAATCTAGGGGTCAACACATTCACCATGGCTACTTCAAATCCCCCACAGAGACCAAAGAAGTAGCCCAGGTAAACCTAGTAGAATACCTCCTCGAGATCTCCGACCTAGCACGAGGCGCAAAAGTCCTCGACGTCGGCTGTGGTCTGGGAGGGACATCGCGCTACCTAGCCAAGGAACGCGGGTGTAGTGTGACAGGCATCACGATCAGTGGTCGACAAGTCGAGATCGCGAAGCGACTCACACAAGCTGAAACCGAAACCGAGACCCAGTCCCAGTCCCAGGATGTTTTCTCTTATCCATCCTCAGGCGGAGGAGGAGACTGTCGCTTCCTCGAACTAGACGCGGAGAGAATGCTCGAGCATTTTTCCTCTTCGTCGGATCGTTTCGACGCCGTCTGGATCTCGGAAGCCTTATCGCATTTCCCCGATAAGCCGCTCTTTTTCCGTTCCGCGTTCGAATTACTCGCTTCGGGAAAATCCTCCTCCTCACGTCTAGTCATCGCAGATTGGTTCAAGGCACCCGATTTATCCCCCGAGGAAGAAACGGCTGATATCAAGCCTATCGAGGACGGAATGTTGCTTCCGCAGCTGTGCACGATGGAGCAGTACGTGCAAATGGCCGAGGAGGCTGGTCTTAAAGTCCGTACGGCGCCGATTGATATCAGTAAGGATGTGGCTAAGACTTGGTTCGTATATACCCTCCCCTCCCCTTGACCTAGTTTGCTTGGTTTCTGACAGAAAAACATATCAGGGATATCTCGTGGGGATTAGTTTCGTCTCCTTCGCTTTGGATGTTTGCTATTTCCCAGGGACGAGATGGCCTTGCTTTCCTTCAGGCTTTCCGTGCGATGAGGAGGGGGTATGCGAATGGGACTTTCCGTTATGCTATCATGTGCTTCGAGAAACCATAATCAGCCCCCTTTTATAGGGTACCTACTCTGAATCTACCTAGGTTGGAATGCTTGTTGAAATGGAAACGGTCGCGAAAGTGACACATTATGACCCTATATCTCGGCGCTAGGAATTGTATTTCCTGCCCGTAGCTTGATCTAAATCTAAGTACACTATTTACATAGCTACGCCGCTGCAGAAAAAGTACACTCACTCTCTCAACCCCTTAGTTAGTTAGGTAGGTAGGTAATTATCGACTACCCGTATTCAGGGGACTCTGCGGATCAAACACATCAGTAGTGATGAGTTCGGGATACTCAACACCACCCTGCTTGAGAGCCTCATCCATAACCTCCATGATGACGATACTCTCCGAAAGCGGCAACGTGGCACTTTCCTTCTTTCCGTCACGCAGACATCGGGCAACCTCGTCCGCTTCCCAGAACATGCCATGACCATGATTGCGCTCGGAATCGAAAGGGATGGGGCAATCTACAACCTCGACCTTGCCATCGCCATCCTTGCGCACGACCTTGTATTGCGTCGGCCTATACGCCGGGCCGGTCACTTGTATCTCACCCAGCGTACCCTGGATCTTGATGGCGGGTCCGCCGCTGTTCTTGCCGTCCGTGTTAGTCGCGAGCCGGAGAGACGTCATGGCTACGCCCATGCTCTTGTGCTGCGGGAAGCGCACTAGCACTGTGGTCGACTCGTCTGCGCCCGTCCGGTCGTATTTCTCTATAGCTGCCACTGTGGTGGGTGCCTCCTTGTCCTCCTCGGCCCGGGGCTGTAGATGGTACAGGATCTGGAATACCCAGGTGAGAGAGTAGATGCCGAGGTCTAGCAATGCGCCGCCCGCCAGGTCTCGGTTCACCATGCGGCTTTCGTCGGAGAACGTCAAGTTACCATCCGGTTTGGAAGTTCCCAACGAGTTATCAGCTAGTTGGAAAGCGTTAATACCGAGATTGGACAGGGGTCACAATTCGGGGGTTGGTAAGCGAAGCTTCAGAAAAAGGAACCAACCCACTCACCAACAACTCTATAAACAGTTCCGATAGCCCCCGACGCAACCAATTCCCGAATCTTGATACTAAGCGGGAAATATCTCGTCCAAACGGCCTCCATTAGAAAGAGACCCTTAGCCCTAGCCGTCTCGACTAACTTGCGTGTCTGGGCCGCAGTGACGGTGAAGGCCTTCTCGCACAGCACATTCTTGCCGGCCTCAAGAGCAAGCATGGTATTCTGGAAGTGATGGCTGTGTGGCGTGGCAACGTACACACAGTCCACGTTGGGGTCGGCCACGAGCTCATGGTACGAGCCGTACAGGGCCACGCCCCCGGGCGAGAGGCCTACCTTGTCGAGGAAGGCGGCGGCGCTATCCCGCGATCGCGACGAGGCCACCGCCACTACTTTGTGCGCGACGTCGCTCACGCCGCGGACGGCTGGGTTGCACAGCAGGTCTTTGACGAAGCCTTGTTTGATATCATGGTGTCAGCAGATTAGGGGGGGATCCCTTTCCTCATGTTTCATCAATGATGTGTGAGAGGTTCTTTATAGGCATGACTATGAGAGAGGGGGGAAGGTGTAACTCACTCTGTGCGATGCCGCCAGTGGCCAAGATGCCCCACCGAACGGTGTACGGTGATTGCGCCATAGCCAGATTTCTCTTATATGTACAGAGTTGATACTTAGGTGCTTTAATGGGCAGGATTCAACGCGTACCTCTTAAAAGAAGTGTTAGTTTATGGGAGCGCAGAGGGAAGATGCAATGCGAAGAATGGCAAACCAGTATATTTCATTAAATCTTCTGGATAATATCCTCCTGTCTGAAGCTATAGCGGTCCGCAGAAAGGCGGGGTAAGCAGCGTGACGGCGTGGCCTATCTAATGCACTTGACATTTTCTAGGCGTGCCATGTACGAAACCGCCACAACCAGACCGCTATCCTCCTCGATATGCTACTAGACCAGCATTAGCTTGGAGAATAATACAACAAGATGATACCTACGGATTCTCTACGTATTACACGGCCTCAACTAGGTACACGTACACATAGGTAGGTTATAGGTAAAGAGACATTCCTCGAAAATGCCACTGCAAGTTCTGTCTTATCAAGTAAGACCCAAGTGAAGGCTTCGTTACTGGCTGTTTAGCTATGGACTACTCAAAAATCATCGATCATCGTAACACGATTCGACGAGTTTCTGGTGGGGTTCTCCTCATCTCCGTCATCACATCTCGTTTCTGCTCTACTTTCTTGGAGGGGTATGATAATAGGTTTGTACCAATTGAGGGGTTGTCGATGATGGGATTGGTGGATTCATTATTAATATGGAATACCTAGTAGGATAGGTCCGATGAACAGGGTCAACATGCAAGATCAAGACCAGGATAAAACGGTGTCCTCTCTCAATGTAGGTACTTAAAAGTTAACCGGAAAGAGGCCTAGCGCGGAGACGGCAACTGTCTCCGAAGGAAAATAATTTTCCTTCTAGAACTCGCTTCCCAATGTTCTTTAAACGTAATTTTGAGATTTTAGTCAAGGCCACTAGGGGATGAGAAGCGATATGTACACGTATTTCTAGGCGGGATAGACTACCTAGCGGAATAAATTCCCGAGTTCGGCCACGTTTGGTAGGTACCTGTCATACAAGATTCAAGTAAACAGTCAGTTATAGATAGGACATGTTGAATTCAAGAGCTTGGATGGAAATAAAATGCGGCACGATCAAATGTTCAAAGTAACTATGGCTAATAACTGCCTACTTACGATAGTAGGACCGTGTGGCGGAATTCGATTCAAAACATTGCGAGTCCCCAGGGTTAGACAACTACCTTATATACACGTATTCCACGCCAGAGGGGTTTGTTGTACTAGGTAATTCGCGACCATCGTCTCACCTCCGACGTAAGATCTGATGCAAAGGTCCGGATGCTCCTTCTCTAACAAAGCTGGCTCCAGGCTTATTATATGTGTGCGTATATGTAATTGCAATTGTTCGATATACTGCTATCAAGGACGTAGCTTCCAATTGCTATGCGTTTTTTTCACTTTGAGATGACGTCACATTGAGCTATGTACTTGGGAACGCAGACTACATATGTACCTTGTACGTCTACTCGTATGCAGACGCATGCTGTAGATTGTTTCATCCCTTTGACTTTGACACCTCCATATTCCCCATGTTAAAATCGTAGCATTATCTTCAAGAGACCCATATCAAGTCCCACAACAAGCCACAAATCATGCAGAGACTTATGTACGGCACGGCGTGGAAGAAGGATACCACGGCCGACTTGGTGTTCAAGGCGTTGAAGGTGGGCTTTAGAGCCATCGACACGGCAGCACAACCCCGCCACTACAATGAGGCTCTCGTCGGCGCCGGCATCCAAGAAGCCATCAATAAGGGAGTCGTGAGACGAGAAGATATATTTGTGTGTGAAAACTTACTTTTACCATGTATTATTGATTGTTATGCAAGTACGTAGTGCAGTTTAGGTTAACCCCTGCTCGGTCAGATCCAAACCAAATTCACGCCTATTGGCGGTCAGGACCCGGACAACATGCCCTACGACCGCCACGCACCATTAGATAAACAAGTCCACGCGTCCGTAGCTTCTTCGCTCCACAATTTCTCGTTCGGTGACCCGGACAAGGCGTATCTCGACAGTCTGGTCTTGCACTCGCCGCCATCTAGCCATTTCGTAGACCTTCTAGTGGTCTGGCGGGCCCTAGAGACTTACGTGCCGCACCGAATCAGATTGCTCGGTATCTCTAACACGAACCAGCGGATGCTCGACAAGCTCTGCACCAGCCCCGATATCCGCGTCCGTCCGCGCATAGTGCAGAACCGCTTCTACCCGGAAACGAGGTGGGAGGTTGACATGCGGGCGTACTGCCGCGACCGGGACATTGTCTTTCAAACCTTCTGGACTCTCAGCGGGAACCCCGAATTGTTGGACAGTGCTCCTGTAAAGACCCTGGCCGAGGAAGCCGGCATTACTTCCCAGGTGGCCATGTACGCGCTAGTCCTCGGCCTCGGGGGCACCACCATTCTGGACGGCACCAAGGACGAGGCGCATATGAAGGAGGATCTCAAGGTCGACAAGGTCTTGGATGAGTATGTGCAGACCCAGCACGGTCGAGCAATATGGGATGCCTGTCTTATGGGGTTCAAGCACATAATCGGAGACCCTTTGCAGTAAAGGGAGGATCTCGTGCCAAATCCCGTCGAGGATCACTGGCAAGGTTTATCGTATGACCAAGGTGACTAGTAAGAGAAAAAAGTACATTTGGACTCTCGACTTGATCGTCTTACTAATCCAGTTACTTACCTACCTACATTCCCTTTTGCTGGTCCTTATATATCAAACTTTAATTGTAAGTATTTATGAGTGGATGATGAGAGACGATGAAATGTACAAAGATTGACTTGTGGGGTTACTCCAATAAGAGCTTAGGTTGGTGTACCGACTAGTACCTCAACAAAGAAATGAAAAAAAGGCACCCATTTTAAACATCACAAAACATGAATCTCATTTATCTCACACCCACTCTAACCTCGAGTGGTATTAATACTTAAGCAGCCACATGTCATCGATCTGAGACCTTTTTGCATAAATCCATCTATCTCCACAGAAAAGAAGGCATAGGTGTCAAGCAAGCAAACCATCGTTTGTTGTTGTCTTGTCTCGGAAACATACAGACGTCCGTCCGTCGGCTAACAACGCCGACAACGAACAAGGGGGGCGTGACAAGATTAAAATAAAATAAACTCCCTGGACGTTACCGGGGCTCTGGGGCTAGGGAATAGGGTAGACCCGAAATCAATTAAGTGTGGCGCTCCATACATACCCTGGAAGAGGGGCAAGCTCTGACTGATGAGACCAGGAAGCGGGGGTTTAAACGAAAGCGATTCAAAATTTCAACCGTGCCGACGAAATTGAAAAAAGCCGAGGACAGTCCAGTAACGCAATTCAACGGCCGAGTCCGAAGTACATGAAAGAAAATTTGGAAGGTCCGTGTACCCCCAGCTATCTAGGTAGGTCACGGTGTTATAATCGGGCTGAGCCTGACCCCGAACTCATCATCCGAGGAGCTAGATAGCTGATGATTATACCATTCTTACGCAATCAAGCAGATCAATCAACCGCTCTACTAACGTTGAACATTATCACAGAACGCTTAAGCTTTATCATCTCGGATTCTCATTCTTTTTACCCATCCTAAATTTCATTACATTTTCATTTTATAATCCGGGATAGCGCATCTCAGACAACCAAAAAAAAACGTCTGTCCTGTCCCGAGGTGGTGGGGTAATAAAAAAGTGACTCAAACAAAAAAAGGGGGGGAGGAGAGCCAAGCAACACAACCTTATCTCGACCTCGACTGTCCTCACACTCTGAAACAAGTGAGATTTCTTTCGTGGCGGCGACTTTGTCTACAAAAAAAAATAAAAAAAAATAGGGTAGCACTCGCCTTACCTTAGCTACTTACCCGGTAGGTAGGTAAGTAGGTAGCGCATAAAAGAAAAGGGAACGAAAAGGGAACACAAACAAAACCTTGCCGTCTGGTCGGTAATTACAATATCCCTTATTATACTTAGGGCTACCTTAAGACCTTGGTTTAGTGGGTACCTAGGTTAAGGTCTGACAGATCGCCGTCTCACACTTCATCAGTGTGTGACGACACTTACTTCAAGCCTCTTTTCGCTTGCTGTACAACAAGACCAACCAAGGGGGGAAAAAAACCAATGTCAAATTCACATTCCGGGATCCCCATCCCAATCCCCGTCCCCATGTCCTCGCCCGAGACATACGAACAGGAACACGTCCACAGCGTGTACGAGTCCATAGCAGGGCACTTCAGTTCGACACGGTACAAGCCATGGCCCTTCATCGCCTCGTTTCTCCGCACGCGCGTCAAGCCCGGCTCCGTCGGCTTCGACGTCGGCTGCGGTAACGGGAAGTACCTCTGTGTGCGCGAAAGTCGGGACATACACATGATGGGTTGTGACCGGAGCGCTTCGCTCGTGCGTATCGCGAGGGATAATGTACAATTACAACATCATCCCAACCCCACGGAGAAGGAGGAGGGGAAGGAGGAGAAGAAGGAAGGGGATAGTGATAAAAAAAGGAGGACAACAACAACAACGATAAAAAACGACGTCTCAGTCGCAGACAGTCTAGCCCTCCCCTACCGTCGAGGCACCGCCGATTTCGCCCTCTGCATCGCCGTCATCCACCACATGTCCACGCGGGAGAGACGAGTCGAGGCCCTACGGGCCCTGCTCGAATGTCTGAGGGAGGAAGACGGCCAGGTGCTCGTGTACGTCTGGGCCCTGGAGCAAAAGTCCAGTCGGAGGGGTTGGGATGCCGGTTCCGCCCAGGATCAGCTCGTCCCTTGGGTTATGAAGGCTAATCAGAACAACGTCAAGAAGGACAAGGACGCTGACGAAACCTCTACCGTCCCGGTTGGAAAGGATGAGACGTTTGAGCGCTTCTATCACCTGTATCGCGAGGGCGAGCTAGAGGAGGATATGCGCGCCGCTGGCGGTACCGTTCTCGAGAGCGGGTATGAGAGGGATAATTGGTGGGTGATAGGGGGTCATGGAGTCGAGTCTAGAAAGGTGCTTTCTTGAATTCAAATTCAAATTCAAATTCAATATTTCCATTCCCACAAAACCAAATTGTGTGAGTTTGTAACAAAAGAATATCACCTCGGACGCTTTGACACACAGTAAGCAAAAGAGAAAGATAGGATCCATTTTCAATTCAACCGCTGAGAAAAAAATACTTATTTTCGAGTAGGCGTAACAACATGCCTATGTCAGACTCGTTTATCAATATTGTACATGAATTCTCCCTCCGTGCTTTTCCCATCTCGCTCGTTTTAGACTAAATAAATAAATAAAAAGGAAAAACGTAACGTATGGTGTTGACCAAAAATTCAATCCATCTTTTCTTCCACCTAGTTTGGTTGTCAGTATGTAGCCACCAAAGACAGGTACTCGTGGGTACAGGACAAGTTCGATAACCCCTGAAATTCATTTTCCTATTGTCCCATCATCGTTACGCTTAAGAAAAGACACCCAAACATCTATCGGTAGTATCGCCAACATCAGCCCAAAATACATAAAGATCCAAAGAGCCAACCAAGACAGATGAGATAAAATGAAAAAGATGAATGCAAAAAGCTTGAAAAATAAGGGGAACATTGAAACACTGAAGGGCTTTTCGTCTGTTTCATGTTCAGCTGATCCTTTCCCATCCCTTTTCTCTTGCTTATGGTGACGCGTATCGCGTCCTGATCAATCACAAGAAACTGACAAACAAACAACACAAGAAGACCTTGATATTGCCTTTATACTGCCCTGTATCGTGCTCGTTGTTTGTTTGCCCTTTCCTGCAATTGATTGTGATGTCATGATATGCTGCCAGGCTTTCCCTTCACTCCCATTCCCATTCCCTTTCCATTTCCATTCCTTTTCCCTTCCATAATCTTCAATGCTTCCGATACCCATTTGATAGATGCCCAAGCGCCGATTAAAATGGAGAAAAATAAATAAAACGCCGAGGTCCTAATAGTAAAAGATAATGAAAACAACGCACGAATGAAATGGAATCTCGAGTGTGGCAAGTAATACCGCCAGTCCACACATAGACAAAAGAATCAACGACATATTTGCACTTCTCTTGTCACCACCTCAGCCCCTGTTTCATATAACCCCGACAATCTGGACAGTTACCGAAACATTATTCAAGATTGTTTAGATGTTTCGGGGTATGGGGAGCGATGGGATGAAGTGGGCACAAATCGATCGTCGACAAAAGGGTGAGGAGGGAGGCTAGAAAAGGAGACAGGTGAGAATAGGTACCTAAGTACTATTCAGTGCAACGGGGTAATCGATAAATATATGTTTTTGCCTCCCCCTTCCCTTCTGGAGTCACGCCAACCACATTGGAGTTCTCAATGGGTTGAACCCTATTGGGTGGGCGCCTTCCCACATCTCTGTGGCCAAGGAAGCACGCAGGTCGGTAACGTCTCTCGGCGCGCGTTTAACGTCCAATAGGTAGCACAGTAGGACTTGGCTCCTGGCCCGGTCCGGGGGACGACAACATTGACTCGTCTCTGTCCCCAGTTGAGATAGATGCAGGTGCGAAATTAGAAGTGCTGGTTACCGCATCAATGCTTCTTGTTCCCTTCTTCTTGCCTGTCCCTTTCTCTATGCTCCTTGCCCCCGGGCCGGCCCATATAGACCGATT
The DNA here is from genome assembly GCA_022579005.1 of Poronia punctata. NCBI lineage: Eukaryota > Fungi > Ascomycota > Sordariomycetes > Xylariales > Xylariaceae > Poronia > Poronia punctata. Next base: position 29,898 of record MU401476.1, read on the forward strand.
CGAGGGTGGGATTTCTGGGTAGTATCGTGCTTGTCCCCATTTCGATTCGGGTCACAGAGTGCGGAAGTTTCCGTGCAAGGGCCAGGGTAGTAAGTGTAGCAATATTGTTTTTTCTGCGGACGCGTGTGTGTGTGGTAGGACGCTTCTGATCCCATTATGATGAATGCCGTGCGCAGTTGACTTTATATCCCTTCTATATCTTCCGTACTGTATGCCTGTTTGCTGTTATTTTGTTTAGGAGGGCCTACAGCCGCTCTCGTGTATAACGGAGATCTAGAAGTATGGATGGAAAGGAGAACAACAAATAAAGAAAGAAGAAAATATGAAAAACTGATGTGGGAAAAAGGTCTGCTTTCTAGCCGTAGCAAGACATTCTTCCTCAGAAATACTAGTTTCCTCGCAACATTCATGCATCGACATGATTCCCCCCCAACCCAGGACCGAAGAGACAAAACAACGATACAACATAGTACACTCTCCGGGACGCCAAACACCAAACCACATCGAAACTCCGCGCTATAGGTAAGGCCAGGGGTAAATGTCACCGTCTACGTGGAGGGTGCCCGTAGGATTCAGGCGGTATTTCGTGATGTTTGCGCCTATTTGGCTCATAAGGCATGTCTGGACTTCGGCGTCTCTTAGAACTACTCGACCCCGAGCCCGCACCCGCTACAGGATCCACTGGTGGGTATCTTAGCGGCGCCATGTAAGGGCCGGGGCTTGCCGCAGCACTCTGGACCGGACTTGCGCTCGGAACACCTACCGAGTAGGCTGGTGTGCTGTAGGGGCTAATACCCGTCGTGAGCTCTTCGACGCTCGGCAGCATCCCTGGACGAGAGTGCGAGCTCTGCCCAAGGATAGGAGCGAGGGGCGGTACACCGCTGTGCTGGTAGGCGTGATGATGTGGGTATCCGTAACCGAGCTCGTGTTGATCGGGCGGTGGTGGGAGGTGTATCGGCGGCAGGTTATCTCTACGTTGGGCGGTAGGAGGCCGGCTTGGAGGCGCGGGTACCCCACGGCCATAGCTCCTGGCATGTCCAACTTCGCGGGCCATGCCACCTTGAGACGAGGAGTGTGCGTGTCTTGATGAGGCTCGGGGAGCTCCATGTGCTGTTTCTAAACTCTGGTTTGAGAGAGAAAACGGCGTCACTCCAGCCCGTCGAGCCATGTCGTGTTCACCTAATTGCCAGTGCATGGCTTCCGCAGCCCGCCACGGTATAGACATCTCTTCCGCGACTTTTGCCCACATTTCCGGTTTGAATCTAGTTCTCGAGTTAGTGCCAATGCATACGCCAGGGTTCATAATGCTCAATCGTCCTTCTCCCTGCCTCTCTGTCTCTCTGCCTCCCTGCTCCCTGCCCCCTGCCCCCTGCCTTGCAGCTGGCCGTTGCTGTTTCAGCTGTAAAAGCAACAACAGAATGGGCCACTTTCATGGTCTCGGCGGGTCGGTCTCTTCTTTTTGTTTTCGTTACTCTCTTCCACTCCTATTCCTTCATCTTCATCTTGAGACGTACCTTTCGTACAGTCTAGCCAGCTTGTTCTTCCGTTCCTCGTCCCATTCGCTTCGTCTCTCGAGATAGTTCTGGTAGTGGAGGCGACAGCTGATGGGGCTTCGACCCGGCAACTGCTTGGATATGTCCTCCCATTTCATGCCGCTGCCGCGGAGATCGATTATGATAGCATTCTCCTCTGCCGACCATTTGCTTTGTTTCTTAGCCGGCGCCTCCGATAAGTGAGGCGCGGCCGTACCGCGCTTGCCCGCTCCCGCCCCCATCGGTGCTACTACTCCACCTCCGAATCGAGGAGGAATTGCAGCGTAGAGTGGAGGGCCGTAAAACGCAGTCGCCGTAGCCGCCGGGCCCGAGGAAAACGTTATAGATGCGGGTCGATTCTGCTGGGATGTTGGTACTGAGGACTCATTTGAGTCCGAGGCCTTGAGGAGGGAGGCGATATCCACGATGACGGTAGATCGTCTAGGACGCCCTGCTGGGACTGTTGAAGCCAACGGTTGTGTTCATAGAAAACGTCGATGATGTCGCTAGCCTGTCTGGCCGGCCCAACGATGTCGTCTGCCGTTTTGCTCTGCCTTGCCGTTTGCAGTTTGGCGTTTGCCGTGAGTTGTGGTTATTCTCTCTCCCCCTTTCTCTTATCCACGGTCCTGGCCTCCTTCTTCAGCCACACCCTTCACCCTTCTCCTTCTCGTTCGCTCTCTATCTATCTCTCTTCTTCTTCTTCTCCCCGTGCGCGTGGCAATGACACGCTTGTCGATTTAGATGGTCTTAGAAGTCGTCTGTAAACCCCTACTTCTGAAGGTGGAGGACCCTGGCAGCCCTAGTCGTTGTATGAGTACGAATAAAGTAAGAGATGTAGAACAGTAGGCGTAGAAAAACGAGAGTTCAAGAGGTGTCGTTGGTATCTCTGAGATATCCTGGACGGGTGTATGTTTTTGTGTCGTTGGGGCAGATACTTGGCTATGGGAATCAACAGAGGTAACCAAAATAATGTCAGTAAAGCGTGGTCGAGTTTCTAGGAGCCGGCATCATGATTGGGTGTGAGTTGCCGGGTCATCGACCAATGGGTGGCCTTATGACGACCTGAAAAGCCCTGGAACAACGAGAGAGCAACAGAATGAAGGTTAGTACGTCAGTCGAGGTGGCTTGTCGTCAAGGGTCTTTGCCAGCGAAGTAAACGTATCCCGACAGTCATAATAAATCCAGGGACAGCTGAATTGTAAAAATGCCACGAGAGGGGCCACGTTAGGTGTGCGGCGCAATCTGGACATGGAAATAAAAGAAAGGAAACTCAAGTTTAGACTATACAAAACGAGTGGACAGCATGGCTAAGATACTAGGATACTTCAGTACTTGTGTATGTGGTTGTGGTGGGGAGGGGGGGGGCCGTAGCAAGGGCCCGAAGGAGAGAGGCCTTTGAAGTGCGTTTAGAGCCAGCGTTACGGTACAAGGTGAGGAAATCAAAGCGGGAGAACAGCAAAGGGGAGTGGGGTGTGCGTGTATAAAACATCAGAGTGTGGATCCAGGTTTTCAGTTTGCTATGGAGAAGTTGCTACCTATGTGTCGGTCAGGTAGGGTTTTCAAGAAGATCAGTCGGGTTGATGGAAAAGTTGCATAGTTGCGTAGCGTGCCACTTGCCAGGCTAATGGGAAAGACCACCACGCTACCACGCTACCACGCTACTGGGCGAACAACATACGAGTCGGTGAGACAGAACTCCATACCATATGAGGCAACAGCTCTGGCCCAGGTCAGGTACCAGATTCGTTCCTGCCATGCGGGTTCAGGACGACAACAACCAGCAGCAGCTACCTAGGTAGCAGCCAGCAGCAGTAACCGTTACCAGGCGCCAGTGTCAGTGCCGGTGCCGGTGCCGGTGCCGGTGTCAGTGCCAGTCCCAATGTCTAAGCCTAAGTCTAGTACCTATCAGAAATATCAGTACCAACGACGATAGTGATACCAGCCTATCAATGTAAATACCTAGCTGTCGGTGCCAACACCTATACCGATAGCAGTAACAAATATCGGGGATTTAGGATCTTCCATGGTAGTGGAGGTCGAGTTCACAGCGGATTTGGGTCACGACCCGTTACCAAGAGCGATTAAACGGGGCTGATGGCATGGCCACGAAAGCATGCATGAGCACGCAGAGTACAATACACTAGATTATACATGGACATGGGCCGGCGGATTAATGACGCAACTAGAGCAACGAACCGAAGAATACAAGTGGGAAAACCAAACGAACGAGCAGCAAGAAATAGTTTATCGTAGTATTAATGACCTGCGTAGATGGAGCTCGATAGACGCTTGGGTCGGGACAAGGGTAGGTTCGGGACGGGTTTCAACGAGTTTGCCATGTATATTTGGACACGACAATGAGGACCTACTACTGCTATGATGGACCTGACGCGCGTGGACGGATAATGCTTACCTACGCCTGGGTGAAGCCCAGGCGAACGAGCGAGGGAAGCTATTAGCAGCAGGTGAGCACGCACGCGCGCAGCTAAGCGAGCACCTAGGCAGACAGCCAGACAGGAAGGAAGTAAGGAAGGAAGAGGTAGGCAAGCAGGCAGGAAGATCAAGCATCAAGCCCCGTGGGCCGTGGCACTACCTACGCACAGAGCTATACACGATCTGAGGAACATTGGTCAACAGGAGTCTGACAAACAGACATTGGATGAGAGCTGTGGTCCTACTCGATGGAGCGTGGGCTGCGGGCTATCGGTCATGGTATCAGCCATGGTGGGCAGCACAAGGCTTAATAGCAAAGAGACGACGTTCGGGGGAAGGTACATCATTCGAACGACAGTTCCAGAAAGACCAATAAACAGATCTAGTGGCGGTGGCTGTCATGAAACAGATTAGTGAGTGGGGACACTGAGCCGACAACCCTATTATGCTATGCTGGTGCTGTTGATATGCATGGCAGATATGGCTTGGCTGCTGACAAATGATGCCCAGCCGGTGCTGCACCGCACATGATGATACCTCTTTACTCTAACCTAGATAAAAGGCATGTAAATTGCACCTGGTCAAAAGTAAGTGGAAGACAACAGCAAGAAATTGTTAGACTTGGGCCGCACAAGCTGTAGGAAGGGGTAGACAAATGCGCAATGGATAGTTACTTGGATGTTGGTATATACCTACTTTACGTATGGAGTCAGAACAGGTGTGGGCACAGGAGCACAGGAGCACAGGAGCACAGGAGTGTACCTCCTACCTCAACTAACATGTGTAACACGTAGCTAAAACTACCTGGTACCTGTCCCGATGTACCTGTTTGTAAGCGCCTTCATCCTATCTAGTAATAGATAGGTGCACCGTGCCCTACAGATAGGTAGATGTGGATGTTATAGATACTGTCATTTACTCTTTTTATAACCTGAGCAAACACAGAACATCTGGTAGTCCAGTCTCAAGTACCTGTCGGCCTGTGTTGTAGCTCAACAGTTCGCTGTAAAAGTAGTGTGATTCGTGGTGTACAAACTTTTTGCTGGTGTGGTTCTGAACTAAGGTTCTGGGTGGCTACTGCAGATGTGTGGATAGCAATCCGTTTGCGCGCCTATAAAAGACGCCCTGGCGTCACTACTACTTATAGATTAGGTAGTCTGCGTGGACTGTCGCATGCGTTGCCTACTTGGCCGAGGGCGTGGGCTGGGCGCGAGCGTGGCCGAATTGTGGGTTGTAAATTCTGCATTGTGGACTGTGGGATTTTATTAAGGACTGCGTGGGCGGTGTTGATATTTTACGGTATCGAGGTGGTTGAGCGGGTAGAGTGGATGAGCAGGTAGACGATTGACCGAGGAGATCGGTACGAGTAAGTTTTGGTAGGTAATAATAATATGAGATATGTAATGAAAAACTTGGCATATTACGGCAAAGGAAGAACATCTGGCGATGCATGCATGCGCTTGCTGCTTTGTCTCTCGAACTGTCATAGTGAGTTGCAGAGCATGAAATGAAACCTGCCTACATCATGTAGCCACCTCCTATCTATTCCCCGCCCGGCATCTTCTCCGGCGCCAACTCAATCAATTCCCTATTGTCTGATTGTCGGCCCACGTTGTAGCCGTCATGACGAGGCTTTGTCCTTCGGATACGGGAAACGGAGTTTTTCCTATTAAACATAAGCAGGGCGCGCGCCGTCTGTGCGGGCCACATGTTTCTTCGAAAGAGGTTGACCAAGTACCTCGACCAATCTATTTACCTGAGGTAGGCACCGTCTGCATGTACTTCTAGGTCTTGCCGGCCAGTACCCAAACGTCGAACTCACCTCTCTTGCTCAACAGTGATCATACAGGTCATTCCGATGATTCTGAGGGCGATAGCAGACGATACATATCAAACGGAATGTCTGTACTCGTAAGACGAGTCTCGTCCTAACAATGCAACATCCGTCGGCCGCAGCACCAACAAACAATAAGAGCAAGAGCCGAACTATGATTAGGTAGGTATAGCGAGTCCAGACAAACCTACAAATACTTATTGTGTAGACTACATACCTACCTAGTCCGAAGGTTAGGGCCCGTTTATGCCCGGTTGCTGGGAAAGCATACTCGTAAGGTACTGTATTATCTCTTGGACTGGGCTGCAGGTGCTGCAAGTGAACTGGCGGTCAGGACTCGGACTTTGCCCTGGCCCCTGCCCGACTTGTCGCAGAAGTACCTGCCTCTGGATGCAACGCCAGAATACCAGAGATATGCCAGTCTGACTTGATTGCGACAACTGCCATGAACCATGATCGTCCTGGGCTTATGCGGCACCGATTGTCATTGGGAGACAAACCCGCTCGCAGGCCCCGTCCGCCTACATGATACTTTTACATGATACTTATGTCTGAGAAAATGCAGCCTACAAAGGTACAGCAAACAGGCCCTACGCTTATTACACTTCAGTGGTGTACACATATCGTTATAGCAGGTACCTACCGTTGTACGCCGTAGACCCGTACCACGGTACCTATGAGACCGCTGATGCCCTATGCCCTGCGTCAAGTATTAGAGACTGCCCGCACGGCTCCATCCTCTATCTAAATAAGTACTTACCTAGTACCTAACTCGTACATCGGTAGGACCTGAAAGAAAAAGCTGCAAGAACGAACCGTGGGTTTTGCAATTCAGGGTTCGGAAGGGGAAAATTTAAAATACAGGGGATACTGCCGGTAATGCTTTCCAGAGGTGCTATGGTGCTGTGTATGGGCACCTTTGTCTGGGCACTCTTTTGATTTTTCTTCTCTTTTCCTCTTCACCTCCCTTGGCTTGGCATTCTGTATCTCAAAAGTACCCAGCCTAACCTGCACGTGCAGTACGAGTATGCTGCTACCTACTTGTACGCGTTGCGTACGGACTTTTACCTCGAGCCTATATACTGAGTAGGTACAGTGAATGTGCCGAGCCAAGCCACGAAGGAAGCCGCCTCTCAGTCAAATGATGCGGTGTTTTCCCATCCACAACAAGAGCTTGATTTGATTCTCTGTTTAGAAAAAGAGTCCAGGCTGTTTTCCCCTCCCTTTCATTTCTCGTATCTGGGAACAGCGCACAATCGTCAAAGCACGAAACGCGGGATCGTTGAAAGATCGCCGGCTGGTGGTTGCTGCCCGAACAAAATTGGCGGGCGGTCGTCAGACTAGTCCCGGCGATTCCCGTTTGATGAGGGTTCAGCTTTTGGCGACTAACCTTGATAACTACATAGACTAAACTAGGAGCGCTGAGGTACGTACATAGGCTACCTCTCTATTTTTGAAGGTATTCCGCGATAGGGATAAGCGTTGACACTTCACCTTTTGTCAACGTCAGCTGTTTCACTTGACTCCTTCACATCTTGGAGGATCGGGTACGAGTCGGATGAGTTATTCAAGATGAGTTGGTCGAGTTGAGTTAGATGACTGCACTGCCACAAAAGGGAACCACCTCCCCCCTATTACCGGCTGATGGATACTTGGAGGACGCTGTAAAGTCCTCATACAGGCTAATCATCTCAAGTTCCCGACGTCGTCGATAGGATTCTAACATCTCCATGTGTCGTAGGTCATTGCGCTGGCAGCGTGCTGTATAACTAGCCTCGATAAGGTGTGTTATGCTGTATTGGCCTTATTAACAAGCTCAATCAAGTGCCAGTGAGGTGAGGTATCCTGGCACGCCTGGACCGTCAGTTGTGGCATCCAGTACAACATGAAATCCAACATAGCAGGGCGCGCCGCGCGCGTGCCGGTACCTTTTGTTCATCGTGCCGTCTTCTCATGGCAATCCAAGATTAGCCAGTGAATCTCGAGACCGCCTGGTTGGGCTCATGTGCCCCCAAATCTCTGGGCCTGCCGTCGTCCAACCGTGATCCGCGGCTCGGTTTGAGGGGGGACTCTCCACCCCTCCATCTTCTACCCACCAGCCGGATGAGGACCCACTATTCAGCTGCGTTGGCCTTGCATCAACGGCTGGCCCTGGTAATTGCGTTGGATAACCTGCATAAGGTACCTATGGTAGGGTATGTCCATCGATCTCTGATCTGAGCCGATGTCTTCGTTACAACGTCACGCTGGCAGAACCGTTCTAACCTAGCTGGTCCTGGGACGTCAGGCTGCATGCTTGGTCCCTTAACCTACCTTGACCTTGCAATTGGCCTCCAGACGCCAGTTCGTCGCGGGAGCCGTAGTCTAAACTCTGTTTTCGATCAGTGATACCCGGGGTGCCCTGATCATTACTGGGACTCCCCCTCTTCGCCCCCCTAAGAGCCGCTGTTCATTGGGCCGCAGCCCTACGGTCGTCTACCAGATTGTCCAGATCTTCAGTCACACAGGGGGAAGGTAGGGGGTAAACGTGCCTAAATCCGTGATCGGTTGACGGCAGCGGGTGACAGACTGGTTGTTCCTGGCGCGGCCGAAGCGGTGAACGGCCTATGATCATACCTAGGTATAGACGAAGAAGAGGGTCGACTGAAGCCTGAATGGAACAATTTTTTTTCTGCTGGGCATCGATGCGAGGCACTCGATATAGCCCTACGTAATATCCGGAAACGGACTACCTATGCTATATTAGACTTTGGTGTACCCAGAGTCGCATCGTTTCGAATATTGTAGAACGAACCGTCTCTGGCGCAGGATCGGATGCTTTCTCCTCGGAGGGTTTTCCTTGCCAAGGGGATCATACAGATGAGGCCAGAAATATGACCTGTCTCCTCAGACAAGTCATAGTCCAGGGCCGTTATGGGCCACATTAGTACATATCCTACACCCCAGTGCCGTTTGCTTGGTTTTGGAGTCATTGCCCCCAATTCTCGTACCTGTCAACCGCCCCGGTAGCTAGCTGACGAGCTGAACACGAAAAAGACCGCCCACTACCCTACGTACCTACTCGTACTGCTTTAGAAAAGAGGGGGGCTTTTTCTATAAGACTGAGCGCATGCAATATTGGCACGGGAATACGCGTTCTATTACAGACGCAACGAGAAAATCATGACTGCAAACGAAGAAGTGAGGCGTGTATCTAGCCGTGGCTGTGGTCAGGGCTCTCTACGATGTATCACAGCCATCCCCAATATAAATGTCGCTCCTACTAAGGACGGACTATGTTCATTCTCCGAAATGCAAACGGCGTCGCCCAATCATATTGTGCCTTTATTCTACACGTAGTTCTTGGTGACACAAGACGGGTGGCGGAAGGATCTCGGCTCTTGACGATTCTTGTCGATGCCGGTGGCCGTCCCATTTTGCCATTGTTTTGAACAAAGACAATATCTTAGCAGGGCAAGACCAACGGTCGTCGACTAACCACGAGCAAAACACGAGGCTGTGAGACAAGTATCTATTCGTCGGTCTGGAATTCGAGAGCCCATCTCCGGAAGGTTGATGGCAACGTAGTAGGTAACGTACCTAACCTCCCCTTCTTCTGGCGGCATACATGAAACAAACGAGTTGTTGTGTTGACCTATGTGCACGCATAGGTACCTACATATAGTTTGGCCACTCCCGGGGTATTATCAAAGCCCCGCGGTCATAGGGTAGGTAAGATGAAATATGTAGGTACAGGGCCCTGTTTACAACAAAGGCATGCACGGTACCGTGGTGAAGAGCCCGAATGGCGGGGGACCCCGAGAGTGCCACGTTTTCTGTGGCTGGTATGTATTTGTATGTACAAACTACATGTACCTAGTACGTGTAGGTCGGTTCCTCGCCTGCATGTAATCTGAAACGCACCCAATTTTTCCCGTGTCCTGGAAGTTGATGTACGTGTAAGTACATTACTACAGAGATTTATGTATATATATAGTACTAGATATGTAGTAGAAACGTTTATGTGGATATCGGAGCCTAGACAGAGCACAGCCACGCCAGGTCGGAGCCCGAAAAAGCCACATTCGCTTATTGAATTATACGTGCGTGTACAGAGCTTAACATTTGTACCCAATCCCAGACATTCAGGTTTCCTAGGTTATTAGGCTACGTCTACACGTACTTACACAATTATCGCCTACCAATTATATCTGACCAGGTCATTCGATCTGGGTATCAGCAATTACTCCTTGCATCAACAGCACCGCAACGAAGCATCTTTAGGTCAGGGGTTTTAGGCCAAGACTCATCGACCTGGTACCTAAAGGTACCTAGTGACTCAGCCTTGTCGAGATAGATACATACCTAGCTCTCGCCCTGATCTCAAGAGGGGGACTGACTTATTGCGCCATCACCTTTGCAGCCTGGGAACCCAAAGGGCTGAAAAAATAATAACCACAGATCGCGATCTGCTACGTACAGCGGACAAATTCTCGTGTAGCGTCATTGTTTCCGCTGTCGAAGTGTGTTTGGTTTTTAACGCAACATCATGGCGGACGTGCCACTTCTGGTCATCTCGGAGAATTCGTCGTCCGAACGACGCATCACTCCGTCATGGTCCATAAGCCAACTGAAGAGCAAGCTTGAACCAATCACAGGGGTGCCTCCCTCGTGCCAACGTCTTAAGCTGAAGACCTCGGACGGTCAGACCGTGGCGATAGAGGCGGGTGATGAAGATTATACACAACTGCACAACTTTCCCTTGGCGCCTTATGCCGAGTTACAGGTATGAAATAAATTCAAGCATTATGAGCACAACGAGCAGTCCTTCATGATTATGTTGTTTTGGTCCCTCGTGGCTTTCTTTGGTTTGTTTACAAGGAAGGGGGCAAAGCTGACTTTCTTCGAGGTCACTGATACCCGGCCACCTAACGCAAGAGTGAACTTCAACGACACGACGGGAGTGGCCAAGTATGTGATGCCCGTCGAAGAGTATGAGAAGAAATCGGATTCGGTCCTAGCGTGGAAGAAGAATGAGAAGCTGGGCCGGTTCAACCCGGACGCTCCTAGCCTAGAAAAGGCCAAACTCGATGCAAACGAGCAGGAGATCAGAAGCCGAGGTATCGAGGTGGGAAAGAGATGCAGAGTCGGGGGCGACGATGATCGCAGAGGCGAGATCAAGTTTGTGGGCGAGGTCAAGGAGATACCCGGCACGTTAGGTGCGTGGGTTGGTGTTCATCTCGACGAACCGGTCGGGAAGAACGATGGTAGCATAGGAGGCACACGTTACTGGGGCCAAGAGTCGGCGATGAAACATGGCGTATTCGTCAGGCCGGAGAGAGTCGAGGTAGGCGACTGGCCGGTCCTCAACGACTTGGAGGATATGGAGGAGATATAAGCGCGCGCGCTGCCCATGGCCATCAGCCGTCCATGTCGAAAATGACTAACCTAGTCGTTAAGGAGCGCTTCATTATGTCAGTCGCTACCTACGAACAATCCTTACGCCGGGAGCACCACTATCCCTTCTGATGCTTACTTGTCAAGGCTGCATGCTTCTCAGGGTCTAATCTTTGCATCGATCAGACCAAGTCGATTGAGTGACACTCCTAGATAATTGCTTTTACCTAATCTAGTGATGTCCTTGCTCGAGGATTTTTTAAAAAAGAAAAAGAAGAAGAAAAAAAAGAGGAATAACTCTAGACAGACACAACACCCTAACACAGCAGCGTGTTGTGTAGCAAAACACGTGGTGATTTCTGTCGTCGCACTACGATGGCGTCGCACTTGTTTCCAGTTCTTCGGCAAAAGTCCCGTGTGATCTTCATCTCATTACAAATACCGAGTAGCCGGTTTTTGCGGCGCGGTATATGTTTAAAAGTGCCAAGTCACCCCCTTGCTTTCGGTTTCGAGACATTCGTAGAAACCGCTTCGGTCTCAGTGGTTACACGCTAGGATTCCGAACGTGCCGGTAAGCCAATAATTGAGTCTGACGGATGGCTAGGGGTGACGGGGACTGTCAGCATGTGATTGATGGGAACAATGTGAATAACTGAGACAAGATACCTAGCTATATGTGCAGAAATATTTAGTAAAAATAATGAATGGCACGACTTTCCTTTATGATTTTTACCTACATGGACGAACACCTGGATCAGGTAATTACGATGTCACCTACCTACCTACCTAACTAATTAGGATACACCCCGTCGTATAATCCAGTAACACGGATGGATGACTAATATGACAAGGGCGTAATTAAGGTTCTCGATCTTCACTCTCGGCCTCTAGGTATCTATATAATAGATATCTAATTAAACTACTGAGAAATAATGGACACAGGTGAACACGCCGGGCTGGTGGCACAGCCGGAGATGAGATGACATGATCATCACCCTGTCGTGCCCTGGAAGACAATCCCGACTTTATTTTACTGGAGGCGGATCGTGCCGCTCTTTTATATCGGCCAATATAAACTGAGCCATCTGCATTCTGTACTGCCACTGGCGCTTTTCATGCAACATTGATCTGGGACTAGGTCTTTGTTCGCCATATAATTAGCCAAAACAAAACATTATGCAGTTCTTACAAGTAAGTACCTATGTATATTTGCCGAGGTAATTATATGTGTACCTCGATGGTTGTTAAAGCAGATGCGCCATGTTTGAAGTTGGTATGTCTGAATCCTGATAATACCTACGAGTATCTCCAAGGTAATCTTGATTTATATCTGTTTAAGTCTAAGAAACTATTGGTTGATTAAGTAGGTAGGTAGGTAGGCAGTGCACCTAATAAAAAACCGTTGCACCATTGGCAATACTCGTTTTTCTTTTACCTATCATCCAGGTTAGTGAATAGAAATAGGGGTAAGCTTTGAGAGAATACCTACTTGAAAATGCTGACTGCACTGCCTCGATACGGACTCCGAAAAGCCGAAAAGGGAATTTAACATGGCCGCTGTGCCTCGACCGGAGTAGGTAATAAATAAACTGTCAAATTGCGCAGAGCCGCCAAATCCCCCGGAAAAGGTAATGAGGGAGTTAAGGAAGAGATAGGTAAGGCACGGTTAGGTATGCGACTGGAAATACTAAGCATATTCCTAATATTCCGACTCCGAACGTTTGTAAGGCGCGCGAAATATACGCATTGGGATGGGCACAATAGCTAATATGTTATATACCAAGATAGAACCCTCAGGTGCAAATTCAAAGAACTGAAAACCTGCTCCGGTATTTTCTATCTTCTTGTATTGTACGCATCATGATATATAAAAAAACACGTTGCCGATTAAGTATCATCAATTACCTACCTACTTATCAAGGACGAGCACACACGCCCGAAAAGTGTGCCGAACAATCCAAGGAACTAAAATATTACTACGAATAGATAGATCATCATCATCATCATCATTATCACATCACCTTTCAGAGATACACCATGAAACAAGAAGATAAATCATTTCCCCTTTAGCACTACAGTTGCTGGACTCATTCATGATGGAGACAATAGACATGCCTTTTCTTTTCGGGTAGAATTCAACTCACAGCTGGAGGTTACGGTAGCCCTAGAATGACAATTATTGTACATGTATTTGAGAATAGTAGGTTAGGTGCGACTTTATCATCCTTGTTGTGTTGTTCGGATTCCAAATGTTTGGACCTTCTAACCTAGATAGGTTAGGTGGATCAACTAGAAGGTGCCAATAAAGCCACGGACAAGGGCGGGCAATTGCGGGGTTGGGGTGAATCGATGTAAGTAATGCAAATTCCGGGTCTAATCCCTGCAGCGCTCTCCTCAAACTCTACGCCCAGCCCAAACTTTGAGCTACTTGTAAAATATTCTATAGACAGTCTAGTCTACCTATAATATGAGAAGAAGAGGAGGTAAATTAGTTACATACATATGTACAACAATGACAGGTACCTTACCTACCTATGTTGTGCACTAGATAGACTACCGACAGCCCGTCTGGGAGTGTCAAAGAGGGACGGGCCTCCACATATGCTCCCCACAGTCCCTAAGGTAGGTACGGCCCGGGTCGGTATGTTGGACTGATGGTTGACTTCAATTGAAATAGGGAATTATTGCACAGCACAGCCCACCTTGGAATGATTTCTATTATTACTATTATGAAAAGATTCCAACATGTCTGAGACGACGTGAATTACTCCATGCAGACCTTTTGCCTCTGCCACCATGTCCCTTCCTTCCATCCTTCTTTCCCTATTGATCTGGAAGGCTTGGCTATGACCAATTGACTTTAAGAGTCAAGTTTTTTTCTTTGTGTATGCGTTCACATGTTCAAAGTGAAGAAGGGGAGGGTTCGTCTTATTCCTGTTCCTGTTCTTGTTCCCTTTTTACATCGAGTTGTAACATAGCACGAATCCACGATACCTGAGCCCATACTCGTAGGTGGCATCATATCTTACTTAGTCTACGCGATCAGGCACAGTCATTGCTTGGAAAGAATAAAATCTACCTACCCACCTAACCTACCTTACATATCTACGAGTACGTTACCTAGTCGTTTGTGGTTGCGTCTGCTTTGCGCCTTCCCTCTCGTTGGCCCTCGGACGGTTTTATATATCGGCGCAATCAAATCTCGAGTTAAATCCAGCACTTTACCCAACCGCAATCTCAGGGTTTCAGAGCGTCAAGAGTCTCAATTCGCCCTACAGGCTAAGTACGCAGTGTCGCACCCACTACGAGCACGAAGCCACACAAGCCGAATCGAGTAGATCACGTCGTCTTGTTCTGTCTCTGACAGCGCACTATCTAGCAGCTAGCTCTCGACAACATTTCTTGATGCCAGTCGCGTAGTTGGTTGCGCGACGACGTCCCTCATAGGCTAGGTTAAACCAAACCAAACTTATACGCGCGCGCGAAAGGTTTAAACCGTTGGGCCGCAACATCGCATCATCGCATCATCGCATTTTTTTCTCTCTCGAATACCAAGTGATACATACCGATTGATGTGCTGTCACTCGTCTGCAGCTACTTTACTAACCTAGGTTACGTCTGCTCGGGAAATCTGGGCCTTTCGCCCAAGGGCCAACACCTACTCGTACACCTACACCGCTTTATTGTGAACGCCTGCTCGATAGTCGCCGAAAATGGCAGCCATCACTCTAACCGGCTTTGGCCTCAAAACCTGGCTCATCTTGAGCATCACATACCTGGCCTCGCTTGGGTCTGCTACCGACGCGTCAATTCACCCCGAGGATGGCCTACCAGACTTTTACCGTCATTCTCTCATGAAACTGACTGTCGCATCTCATGGCAAGCAGCTCGGCCAGTACGGCGTCGCTCCTTTGACACCAGAGGCCGGGTTAAACGTCTCCGACATTAAAGAGGTACGTGTCTATTATTATTGTGTCCGAGTGAAGAGCGCCGGGTGGAAATATCTATCAATGTCACTGATAGCTAACTAATGTGCCACAGTTATCGGATATCAACGGGAATCTTGTGATACCTGACCAGACCAACTTTGACAAGATTTCCTTTTCGGACAACGTCATCTACCTCGCCTGTGATGCCAAACCGACCTCGTCCGACATCTCTGTCGACGACATCCTGAATGGAATCATGAACTCGGGTAGGGAGAATGAGCCAACAGCCATTCTACTGTACAGCGAAGAAAAGGCGTTTTGTTTTCTCGGCGGGTCTAGCTTGCCATACAACAAGATATGGACAATGACGTCGCGAGAGGATTCCATCAGAGTGAGAAACGCGCTTACGCAAACGTCGGGCTCGGTCATGGTCACCATCAACCCGAACTCGCCCCCTCACGACCCCGAGGGGCACACTGGCACTAACTCGGCCATTGCCATGAGCATCTTGTACAGTATTACCGGCCTAATCACGGTACTCTTTCTGTTCATCATTGCTACTGGCGCTATACGAGCTCATCGAAATCCCGAGCGATATGGACCACGGGCGAGTACTAATGGCAGGCCCAGGCGGAGTCGTGCGAGGGGGGTTGCCATGGCTATGCTCGAGACTCTGCCGATTGTCAAATTTGGGGAATCCGATTCACCGAAACGTGACGAGGAAAACGCGCTCGATGATATCCCAAGTATCCAGACGCAACAAGGGCAGCAGGCCGCGCCGCAGGGGTCGGTGGAAGAAACGAGGGGTGACGCTTCAACACCTAGACCGTCGTCCGATGCAATTGACGAGACGACCGGGCGGAAGAGGGCAGGGGCTATACCTATACCACCTACGACAGAGACTACGGCAGACAAAACCAAAAAGGAAGAAGGGGAAGAAGACCATCTAGGTTGCTCAATCTGCACAGAGGACTTCACTGTAGGCGAGGATGTGCGGGTTCTGCCTTGCAACCATAAGTTCCACCCGGCTTGCGTGGATCCCTGGCTAGTCAACGTTTCTGGCACATGTCCGCTATGGTAAGTAACTGACTTTTCCTTTTTTTTTGTACATGCCGTTCGTTCCCTATCGAGCCAAGCATACTAAAACCACTTCCTTTAGTCGACTCGACTTGCGCCCGCCAGAGGAAGTCGAGACAGCCGAAGCCGATAGGCAACAAGAAAGCACCGAGACGGGTATCCAGGCCGAGCACTCGACACGACCAAACGGGAATGAAAACGCATCAGAACCCGTAGGAGCGGTTGAATCTTCATCTCCACAACAACATAGAAGACGCCGCTCACGCCTGCTGGACTGGAATCGACTGCGCCATGCCACTGTCGATGAACGTATCCAAGCTCTACGACAGTACAGACAGTCGGAACAGGCCGACAACGAACGTCGGCATTCTAGGCTTTCAGGCCGGCTTCTCGGGAGGTTCCATGCTCGGAGCGAGTCACGCAGTAGTGTCTCCCAGCAGTCTCCGCCGTCCGAAGTGACTGGTTAAAATGATTTTCTTTTTACCACGGGAGAAAGGATGCCGAGTCTCCCTTCATAATCCCGGTCGCGCGCACAAAGTGTCGACTTTATGAGACCACAGGAAATGGTTGAAAAAAAGAATAATAGTATGATCTATGAAAAAAAAAAAAAATTGGTTCTAGGGACAGGACATCTGAGTGTTGCGGTTTTAGCAGGCAGGCAGGCGTTGGGCGTTTAGGATCAAGGGTCAAGGACGATTACGCGTGCGGGACTTGGGGTTATCAATAAGGACTTTGTGCTGGTCTTTCGTTTCAGTCACAGTAAGGGGTTAATACCGGGTTTTCTATTTTATCTCGGAGGGGGGGGGTTGGGTTGGGTTGGGTACATATATGACATGTGATGACAGAAAATAAAGTTGGGGGTACCTACGAGATTAGGACATGATGAACAGATTGACTGACAGACTGACTGACTGGAAGCAAATGAATTATAGTACGATTAATATATTAATACAAGTGAAATTTTAAAAGGGGGGGTACTTAGCCGTAAGACCTTGGACATGAATATAAACATCCCTTTACTATTTATTTACTTGCTTTCTTTATTTATTTCTTTTTTTACAATTTACCTAGGCTTAACATTTATATATAATACCTCTTATATAAGCAAAACAAAGGGTTAGATTAAAGTGACCTAGGTGTTTATTTGTTTGCGCACCGCGTTTAAAGTTTAGTTTTATTTATATAAAACAATAAAACCTGTAAACTTAGTAAAAGATATCTAGTACATAAAGTAAGTAAGTACGTATATAAGTAGATATATATAATAAAAGTAAGTAACCTCTATATAGATAAGTAAGTAAGTAGGTAGGTAAAAAAAAGTTCACGTAAGATCTAACTTACCTAGATAAAAAATATACCCTTACAAGGTACAAATCTAGGTAGGTTGACAATATATATATATAAATAAATTAAACAAAAGATAATCTCCGAGCCGGGGATACCGGTGCGGCGGGGGACTAGGTAAAGTCTAGACTACCTGCCTAAAACATCGACATCAAGACTATACCTGGATATCAACTACCTACATGCACCTACCTAATTGATTATCATATTAGGCAAAAGAATATATATATATTTAGTATCACGGAGACACAATAAAGGCAGGTAGATATTAAAAAAAAAACAATCACATAAAGAGGAAGAGGAATGGGTGGGTGGGTGTTTTTACGGGCAATTTTTGATTGATTGATTGATTGATTCTTGTCTCTTCTTCCCTCGTTCTTTTCGTAATCTTCGTGAATCTATCCTCTTTCCCTACTGACAAGGGGATATCAAAATGACGCTCCATGTTCCCCCCCCCCCCCTACCAGCCTCATCCTTTGCAAATTGTCCCTAGCAAAACTAGTAACTTCTATGAACAGATCCGTTGTGGAAAAAAAAAGAAGAAAAAAAAGGTAAGAACGGATATCTCAAAAATATTTACAAGAGAAGTGAAGTTGAAAAGTTTGTGTGTAAAGATCCAACCCCCGAGTCAAGAGTTCGTCTTTGCTCAGTGGTGGTGGTAGAAGAAGAGTTGTTAAAAAAAAATGAGAAACAAAGACAGGCATGTTCTAAGCAATTCCAGCGTAGATCTTTCCAAACGAGCTAAGCTCAGTGGGAGAGTCGAAGAGCTCGCCAAGAGCAGCATAGAAGTATGAATACCTCTCGACGAAAGAGAATTCCTCGTTGGTCTCGAGGTTGCTGAGGATGTTGCGCATGAACTGGTCCTTGTCGCCGTCGAGGGCAGCAAACTCGGTCACCCAGATGGGCTTTCCTTCGCAGGCGTCGTGCATGTCCTTGAGGTGGTTGAGGAACAAGCCGGCACCCTCGTCGCCGCCGGGGCCATACCAATGCGCGGCGCAGAAGTCGACTTGGCATTGGCCGCCACAGGCGCTGAAGAATTGACGGAGCCAATCGGCACCCTGGCCGGCATTCTCGCTGCTCGAAACGGCCGGGGCGCTGATACGGGCTTGGCCGGCAAAGGGGTTCATCCACTGCATATGGCCGCTGGCGGCATCCTGGGGGGACATGTTGGCTTGGGTGGCAATGTCGGGCTCGTTGAAGCTCAGCAGGGCATCGACACCTCTGGCGATGGCGTCTGCCGCATTCTGGTTCCACTGATCAGAGTGTTCGGGGGCAGGTGACCAAAGCATGGGGTAGAAGGCTAGCCCGCCAGGAACATCGGCCCAGGCGGCAGAGTCCCAGTTGTAAGCCCAGCCAGCTTGGCCGCCCAGGTCGAGGTACGTCTGGACAAGGCTGATATCGTTGTAGGCAAGGCCACGCTTGATGCTCGTGTCGTAGGTACTGGGGCGGGGAGTCTTGCCAGTCTTTGTCGCCGAGGGCTGAGGCTTTACCGCAGTTACCAACGTGGTGTGGTGAGGTTTAGAAGTCGGCTTGACAACGGCATGAGCCGCAGTGGTCTGAGGCTTGACGTGTCCAGGTTGGTGAGCCTTGATCGAGGGAGCAAAGTTGGCAGCAGCCGTGGCCTGTTGGACTTCGGTAACGGTGACAGTGACAACATCGGTGAGATAGACAGTCTCGGTGGCAGCGTAGACGACCTCGCGGTTCTTGTTGGCGTGTAGACGCTCATGGCCATGGCCGGCAGCAACCTCCTTCATGGCAAAAGCAGCGCAGAGCGCCATCATACCCGTCTTGGAAAACATTGTGATTCGGTGATCTTTCTATGTTGGGTTCCGAAAAAGGGTCTTGTAGTTTGTTTGTTGTAGTAGTGACGGTCTATTCTTCAGCTCTTCTTGGTGAATCTTTTTCTTTGCAATGCCAGCAGTGTGCAAAAGAGAGAAAATGTTGGTTTGGTATCAAGAGATATGGCCAGGGAAGAGAAAGGAATGAAAAGAGGACCGGGTATCTCTGCGGTGTAAAGGTTGGTGTAAGGTGGTATCAACACGAAACAAGTTGGCAGTCTATCCAAGACGCACGACGAGAAATATGCGTTTGGCAAATGAAGTTGTGTACCACAAATCTAGTGTTTCTTCAGAGAGAGAGAGAATGTGAGGTTGAAAAGTCGAAGCTAGCGACTTGTAAGCTGGAAAGCTGAAAGGCTGAAAGATGGAAGTAAAAGGAGTGTGATGAGAAAACTGAAGAATGTGGGCTGAAGAAGGTACCACGATGCAGATCAGGTGGGAAGAAGAATACTCTTTATAATAAGAAAAATCAGGGCCCAAAGGGATGAATGTAATCGGTCAAAAAGACAAGGCGAGTGAGTGGCATGGCCGCATGGTTGGTGGGATGGATCGATATGGCGTTTCAATGGACTTTGTGTGTGTTGTACCTACATAGAGTATGCGCTAGCCGTTGTTCTAGCTTAGGTGTCATTGTGGGGCCACCAGGGGCCGACAGGGGCCGACAGGGGCCGACAGGGGCCGACAGGGGCACGATCTGACGACACGGATGAGTGCAAATAGGCAAATAAATGGAGCCAGCAAAGAGAGACATGCTGTACAGGGTGATGAAATCTGCAGGTACCTACCGCTCCCCCCTTTTGTACATACATTCATGTGTAACACAACAGAGGCTAGAGGATAGCTAGAAGTATTGAAAGCTCGCTAAGTATCGTACTTAGGTCTAGTGAAACCGCATAATGGGGAGTAGAATCAAGACGGCCGCATCAGTAGTGACAGCCACAGGCGCAAACTAAAGCGAGCACTTCGCTCTAGCGTCCGGATCAACAACGCTAAATCGCTTCTATGCACGTGTATTGCGATAGAGTACCACGATTTGCTGCGGGTCACCTACATGTACCTACGAGTACCTACTCACCCACTTGTCGGCTCACAATATTGGATGCAAAAATTCTGAAAATAAGAAAATTCATCCAATGCCTGTCTGGCTGTGTAAGTGGTGAATGGCACTCTGATTTGCTGTTTTTATTGTGATATCAATCATCATATTTTTCCCTTAATCATTGTCAACATACACCGACGTGACCTGGCCTGTACAGCCCTTGTACCTGTGTAGCAAGGCGCTGTTCGGATGAAAAAGGTGGGCTAGAATAACATCATTTACAACCAAGCATCCAGCCTACGAGTACCTACCTACTTGTAGATATCTCTACCCAGTCTTACCTACTTGTGATCCTTTCTGATCACACCTTCCAAACATGCTATATTACAATGAATCTATTCTAATACAATGCAATATAATATCATAACCCTGCAACATAAGTGTAATGCAAACTTGCAATCCAACATCCTAACAAGACATCCACCGGGCCCCTACGGTAAAACCCCCCCTCCCTACCGGTATATCCCACACACATGGTTGACACTAAACTCCAGTGCCGAACATCGCGACGATCAACGCCTGTACAGCGTAATAATCGGCAGCCTGTCCACTTGGTACAACAGAGCCTCAGAAGCAGAGAGATGATCCGGATGTGCACCAATCTCAAGGTATTACGACATCAATTACACTTACAATCTATTGTAGATAGAAACCTGCTATAATAAAGGAACAGGTTCCGCCAGTTCCAAATGTCTGAGTTTCCACAGTAGGCCTCGAGTCTCGACTCTTCGCTTACACGACTTTGCCGCAATCACATGTCTAAATCCATCCACAGAGACTTGGTAGCTTCTTAATTTGTACACGTCGGTAATTTGCACCTTTATGACTTGACCACTTTTCTCACTCGACTGTATTATCAATTTATCACTACATCTTGTTCCTACTATGTGGTGCCCTGACGGATCTGTCCTCGGCGATTGCAACATGTTTTCTGGCCAATCATGAATGGTCTACCCTACGTCTTGATGGCTGCTTCCGTGGTCAAGACATGGTCATGCAGGTACTTCCTGCCTACATATTCACTCAACCTTGTGGCTGCAAGTGCACCCAGACCGCAGCGTGGCGCCCCATCTGCAAGGAACGCGTAGCCAAGAGCCCCGAAAGGGCAAATCAGAAGAAGAAGGTGGGGTTGTCGACCAGAAAAATCCTCCACGGCTTCCGGGCCTACCTAGTCTAATCCTGCGCACCTATTTTTGACCCTCCTTCGGCTGGCTAGAACTCTCTTCCTCGTTGCCTACCAAGATTGTATCCATGCTGCTATCGAGATGGCGTACAAAAGACAAGTTCTGCTTCGGATCCACCAGCCTTATTAGTGGAAGCCTTGTCAGCAATCGCGATGACGAGTCTTCAACTTCCTGTACAGGAATAACCATTCACCAACAGAGCCTTGAAGCGAGATCCCTTTGTTCTATCCATAGCACAAAGCCCGATATCTCATTTCGTCAGGGGATTGAGTAACAAGCCAATGTGGTCAAAAGGACCTTTCAATTGGCAGGGTTGTCGGACACTCCAGAAATGGCTGTCACAGGTCACCTAAATACCTGTGTTATGTGTACTTGTCATACTCATCATTCTTGGATTTTCAGTTGTTTGCGCGCTGAGAGGGACAAGATTGGTCCTTGGGTCCGATAATGCCCACAACGTTACAATCCACCAGGCGGGCGTTAGAGCAAAATTGCCGAAACTAAGCCAGTCTAGACCCGGTGTTGGTATGCTTGAAGAGAGGCTGGGTTTTTGGTGTTTTACGAAATACTATTATGTGAAAAAACAGCCGCGAGTCATTGAATGGTAACGGACAAGACAGTCAGAGCAAGACAGTAAGGTCAATTCACAGGACCAGTGCCACTCGGGGACATGCTCGATAATGTACGACAATGCCGATCAAATCAGATGGAGGGGCTTGTTTTCCCCCTCTGCCCAACCTCCGAAAACCCAATGCCATATGAGATCAGTGGCTGTTTCAACTGGAGCAGCCAGGCTATCTTTGGTTCCTGATTCGCCCCACGTGGGCGACATTGGCGACTTTGGTGTGGTGGAATTTCTACTAGTCTATCTAGCCTGTGGCCTGTATGGACCATGGAAGCCCTCAGGTACGCGCCGTTTTTTACTCCGCCAAAACACCGACTGTCGACTACCTGCAGCGACAGTTCCGACAACGGTAAACACCTAACCTAGGTAAGTACTTGAAACCTGAAGTATGAAGTGGTGTACCTTGACTAGCGGTTGCATTGGCACCTCTCTTGCAGTCATCCCCAACCCCTCAGTCGATGGTCTAGGCCTTTTATTCATCCTTTTTTCATTCCCCTCATTCGCTACATAAACTATCCATCTGTATCTTTAGTAGGGAGTTGGGTAATCTGGTAATAGTAATACACGTTGTCAGATGAAAAATCTTTCTACTCGGTAAATGTGAGTAATCCTTACATGGGAAACAAGAATAACCCTTACAAGCATGAAGCAAACCCCGCCCCCGCCCCCCGGGACAATGTGTGTGTGTGTGTGTGGCTTTTGGGATGCTGGACGCTTATCTCCTAGTTCCGAGTAGGTCCTGGAAGTTGGGGAACCTGTGAGGGCTACGTATCCAATGCCGCCTGATTGTGGCGGACCCCTTCTTGCTCAGGTGGTCTGGTTTGTATGTCTGTTCCTACCTACCTGCTATGCAGATAGGGAGCATATCTGTTACTGCGCGCACAAGCCACGGCAGCAAATATTGGTGCGACATTGAAAGCCTACGCAAGATAGGCTGCAGTAAGCACACTGGCAACTGCATACTGCGAGGGGCAATGTCGAAGACCGGATTTTGAGCATCACAGGGTCTATACAATAACTGCCCGGGGAACGTAGACAGCTCAATCACACCTTCGTGGTGAATACCCGCAACCCCTAACCGAGACCGAGTTGCTTGAGCATATGCCGCGCAGCCGCGGTCTTTACTGCGGAACTCGCCTGGATCTGTCGGCTATAATGTTGCTCCCTTGAGGCATCGAACTGCTGCTGCGAAAGGGTATCCTACTGTTCCTCGTATTAGTACGTGTGACTACCGACATGTCGACTCGGCACGGGGAACCTGCCAATATTTACTCGGTGGGATTGATAGCTTGACGGAAGTTGAACGTTGAACCGACCCTATCATGCACAACCCTACTTTGTACGAATCCCATGAGCCCTGGTGCATCTTGGTTTGACATGCGGCTGTCACCATGGCGGTACTCTACATATATTATGCGTACATATTGCATATATATTTGTAGAGAACAAGTGATCAGTCTCCAGTGGAAGGTCACCTCATCCCCATCTGACAATCTCCATGTCGAAGGCGGGCAAGACTGATGGGCCACTCTCTGACGGCGTAAGAACTTGTCGGAAGAGCTCAATCGCAGCCTGCTCGCTAACAGCCACTCCATCTTCCTGGGCCCGGGTCGAATAGGCGAGGCTACCAAAAAGGCTTTCAACGCTCCCCCTATTTCTAGGCAGCTCACAATATCAACTCTTTGTCCATGATGAGCTTCGAGTTCCACTGTTCGACCACGCAATATCTAAATGCCTACCGAGGTGGACCGTGGACCCGACGTGGACCCGACGTGGGCTAAAGTTGTTTATTGGTAGTCCGAACCGAAGCCGTTGAGGGTAATAGGCTATTACCCCGCCGGCTACCCTGTTCGGCTTTGAGAAAGTGCTGCGACTGGATGGGTTTTACTCGTAAGGGCCAGGTTTGAGCATCCTATACTCAGGTGCGTCGCAGGCGGTGAGTAAGGCTGGGATATGCTTACTATTTTCACCTTGTAGGACTTCCTCTACTGTCTCATTTTCGTTGATGACTGATGTGAGGGTGGACGCATTCAGACGAACTGGACATGACAGCTGTATGTGTATGTACAGTCAGTTAACTGAACACAACAACAGGCCTTCAATCAAACAATTTCTCATATCGCACACCACCACGGAGGTCAACGTAAGAGAGTGGAGTGACTATGTCGTCAGCCTCCCTGGGTCGGAGTTTGTACCAACAAATAAGAAAAAAGAAAGAAATATATCAGTCAAATGCCTGGCTGCTTGGCTTACTTTGATTCTGTCTTCAGGCCATCCATCCACATTTGTACTCGTACAAGCGAGGTTACATGGTTGCCAAGATTCAACCTTTTGGCTGTGACGAGGTCGGCGTACCGATTAGGTTAAGTATCTAACCCAGACCAGATAGTGCTGCATACCAGATACCTAGTGCCGCACTGCTGGTCGGGGTAAAGAAGACGCACGGGACGATTGCGATGGAAGATCTTGACTGAGAAGGAAAGAAATCAAAACTCAGCCTTGGGGGGGGTTTTGTTCGTGTTAAAACCAATGACAATCTCCGGATTCAGCCCTAGATCTGCCCTATCGGCAGCACTGCCCCGACTAGACTGGTGATTTCGACAAGGTCCCTCTCTAATACAGGTACAGGGCGCGGGCAGCGGGCAGCGGGCAGCGGGCATCTACCTATCTGTCTGCGAGTAAGGTTAGGTAAGTGCCTGCAGCCTGCAGCCTGCATTTACGTCTTTACGCTTTCTGTTGACCGTAGAAACACTCGAATCCTTCTAGAAGCATTTCAGGGCTTATTATCTTCTTACGCCTCACCTTGGGTCTTCCCCCCATCGCTCATTGCCAAGAAAGGGTTGGCAGCTCCTTAATATATGATAAACTCTAGAACTGGTGACCTGGTCCACCCCCTCACCTGCAAACAAACAGTTTGTTTTATATACCATAGATCAGGGCCAGAATCATAACCTTTTCAGTCGAGATGGACTCCATGGGATACGACCAATCTATGAACCTCCCACTCTTGACATTGGGCAGTAATAACACGACCGATTTCGACTATGCAGTCTATTTACAGGATGAAGATATGGACTACCTCGGCGACGGCGGTTCTTCTGGGTCGGCATCCGTCATGAACGATGCCAGGCCTACCAGTGCTTCGCCGCCTACTTCCGCGACGGTGAGGAACCAGAGGCAGAGATTGGAGAGGAGAGGTCATACCAAGAGTCGTCGAGGCTGTTACAATTGCAAGAGAAGGAGGATCAAGGTAAAGACCGGAAACCCCCAAACCTTTGGGCATCTCGTCGTTGACATGGAAATACAGTGTCAAGAGACTCGACCGGCGTGCGGACATTGCGTCAAGACGGGCCTCAAATGCGAATATCCCCTTGTTCCACAGATTACACATCAAGTTAGTCTACCAGCATCCCCCCCCCCCCCCTTTCTGGGAAAAAAGGGAAAATATTGACGTTTCAATATATAGCCGCAACATCAGATCCCGCTGTTTAGTCTTCAGGATATGCGCTTCTTCCAACACTTCTTGTTGAATTGTACCCCACATCATCCTCTAGGGAACGACTCGATTTGGACACATGAGGTGCCTTGTTTATCGCAAAACGTAAGTCGTCGCGGACTTGATTAACTGTATACATGCAGTGCTAATGGATGTTTGATAGCATGAGTATCTTAGTACGTCCCTCTAAAGTTTCCTCCTACCCCCTTCATGAATATAGCGTAGGAAAGAAGCTGTTACGCCAAAAGTTGCTACTACCACTACCTACCTACCTCCTTGAATCGCGCCACAAAATAACAGAAGAGCAGAAGAATGACTAACCTACCTTACAGTGCACGCAATCCTCGGTCTCGCAGCCTCGGACCTAATGATCCAAGACCCAAGCCTCGTAACATTCGCCATGGCGCACCGTCTGAAAGCCATCAAAGCCATCAAAAAGACACTGACCAACGTGCCGAAAACGTCAGACGACACGTTCGAAGAAGGCAACGCGTTACTGGCGACCTGTTTCGCACTCACGTTCCAATCCGTCATGCTAGACGACGGCATGGCCGAGTTCATGACGTTTTGTCGCGGCATCGTCATCGTCGCCATCCAGATGTATTGCAAGGGCGCCAAGTTTATCTTCTCCAACTTCCTGGGCGAGGGACGGGTCAACGAGCTGCAGCCGCTCATGGATGCCATCCCGCCTATTCGACAGAGCTGGACGGATATGGCTGTTGCTAATATCGCGGCCCTGAGACCGCTTTGCGAGATGCAGGTCGAGGTGGAATATCTTGGGCTTTTGACGGATGTTGCGCAGGCGCTTTATACTTCTTCGTTTCTGGGTATGTGTTTTTCCATCCATCCATCCAAGCAAAAGAAAGAAAGAAAGAAAGAAAGAAAGGAAAAAAGAAAAAAGGGGGTGGTCGTATTTTTTTAGAGTTTTTTTTTCTAAACAGTGATTCCATTTCTAGCATACCAGATCCTCTGCAAACATTAGTAAGAGCTCAGAATACCCCCATTTTCCCTCTCACATATATACAGAGGAGGTTTCCCCCCTCCCCCTTTAAAAAACATCATCCATTCTCTAACCCGAGACAACAACAAAAAATTAGTGGCTGGTGGATGCAAATCCCGCACGAAAACTTCCAAAGCCTAATCGACCCAAGCAACCAAACATGCCTTCTCCTAGCGTCACACTGGATCGCCCTGAAGCAAATCATGGCCGTCATCACCGAAGCCGAGAATGACCATCGACCGGGAAACCAGAAGCAAAAGCAGGCAGACATGGGCGAGCTACGATGGCTGAAACATCTCAATCGACAGATCGACTCCGATCATCAGCAGTATAATCAGTGGCCTGTCTGGGTCGAGCAGCAGTTGGATATGGATCTGGGGTATTTTGGGAAACGGATTATTTGAGGGAAAGATTAAAGTTTCAGCTTTCTCGGGATCGGGTCTGTTTAGAAAGAAAGGAAGGGAGGAAGGGAGGGAGGGAGGGAGGGAGGGAGGAAGGAAAGATAATGGATAATTACTTGAATTGAGCGACATTCAATTTGACGACTTTTTACCTCTCTTCATCTTTCCTCCTCCTTTTTTTTTTTTTTTTTTTTTTGTCTTTGTTTATATTATGCCTAGTAGACAAGGTTTACCTACATACCTTAGGTACCTACTCGTAGAACTTTACCAAGATTTTGATTTTGTAGAGTCCGCTTTCAAACTTTCCTCCTGTACGTATTACTTACTATACCCTACCTACTTTAACTTTCTCTTCAATTGTCACGTCACGGGGCCCGGGGGGCCTACCTATTTGTTGTGGCCTGGTACACGTAAAAAAAAAAACTTTACTGGGTGTGACTGACTGACTCAACAGTAGGTTAGGTTAGGTTAGCTCACCGATGTCCATAATACCTAACATAGCCCTTCTTTTTCTTTTACACGTACACGTACACGTACACGTATATGCACCTCGCTTTCATCGTATTTCGCATCCGCGGGAAAAAAAAGAAATTGTGTGGGGGGAAAAAAAGGGGAAAGGACCAGGACCCCGGTCTGTAGATCCCTATCCCTATCCCTATCCCTGTCTTTGGTTAGGTTCAAGTCCCCTTTTTCTTGGCAGGTAGTTATTTCCGGTTGGTAAGGCTGATTTCCTTTTATATATTGGGGGGGGGGGGCTTTCAGGGGAGGGATTTGTGCGTATTGAGTTACTCAAGTCGAAATGTTTACAAGTATGAGATGAGATATAGTTTTTATGAATACCTCCTATGTACCTATAGACTGTTAGTTGATGCAACAGCAGAATAGGAGGAATAAAAGAGGAGAGTTAGGTAGGTAGTAATAGTAAAGCTTATGCTCCTTTGTACAGTGGGGACCCATTAGAAACGAGCACTACGATGTTTTATACCAAAACTTAACATGTTTAACAATATATAACATAACTATAACATGGTCTAATATCTATTAAAAATAAAGGTATATAGCAGCTATTATTAGCTTTTATATTATATAAGTACTTAACATATACTTATTTTTTTAATTTAATTATTAACTAATATACTTACTTACTTTATTAGCAAAAACTTAAAACATATATAATTAAATAAATAAAATAAGTATTAAATTTTTCTGTTTTATTTACGTTTATTATAGCATGCCTAATATATTAAAACTATATATAGCCTTATATCTTATAAAGTAACAAAGTTATTCTAGTTATAAGTTTAGAAAAAAGTTTAGTTTTGCTTGTTTTTAATAAGGACCGACTATATATAGTAGGTTAAGTTAGGCTATTATTATATACTTATATGCCGTAAATGGTAAATTGTAAATTATAAATAGTAAATAGTAAATAAATAGTACGTACACAATATCTCGGTAATGAACGCATTGTTAGAATGGAACCATAAAAGTCAGGTTAGGTTAGGTTAGGTTAGGTTAGGTATATCTTCAACCTCAACCTCAACCTCAACCTCAGACTTACCTAACCTAACCTAACCTGGGCCGTGAATAAATAGATTTTCAAGCCACTGCCACCATGACTACCGCGCCTCTCAATACTAACAAAGCCGAGCTTCGCCGCCCTACTTGTAATTACATCGCACTTTTCGCATATGAATCTCGCATTCCCCCGTATTACCTACTCCTACCTAAGTCGTAGGGATCCGCACCAAGGGTAGGCAGGGTTGGTATACCTCTACTTCTATTCCATAGCATCGTAGGAAAAGACATACATACATATATACCTATATAGATGAGAGAAAGTGCTTATATAGTCTGAAATAGTATACCTACCTACTTATCTATCTGTTAGAAAAGATTGCACAAGTACAGCATGGAAGGTGATACTGCCACTGACACTAACACTGAAATTATCTTTCTCAGACCACGACGAAACCAATGATGTCATGGTGGGGCAATTCGTTCGCAACGACGATTTCAGAAATCGTCCTGGGAGTAGTCGTTCATCTGCGGGGAATTTGGGGGGGGGTCGGTTGATGTTGGATTTGAGGATATTTGACGAAGAAGAAAAAAGTTGCGGGAGCAGGTCGAGTGGATTGTTGTTACTACTGCGCTTATTATGCTTTAAGCGAGAGGTTGATAGGAGGAGGGCGAAACAGGCTGTTGTGCTTGGGGTTATGGTGTCTTGAGGGGGAAAGAAATATGAGAAGGGGGAGGGAAATGGAATCTGTGGCATAGACTAAATAAACTTTGAATTAAGAATGATAAAAGATAAAAAGTCGAAAGCATGTGTGTGTGTGTGTGTTTTCTTATTCTGCGTCTGTCCTTCCTTGCAACTGAAATAAATACCTATGAAAATAGTTGAAAGTATCAGTCAGTTCTTTTACCGAGTCGTCTGTAGCGTGCACCTACACATGTCCAGCTGGCTTGGTAATGACAAACCGTCAAGGAAAATCGATAGATAATCAAAGGGGTATATTTTTGCTAGACGAGCTACTCTCTCTTCGCAAACCTCGACAGAGCCGGTCCGAGATCCACCTCCTTTTCTTTCTTCTTCTCTTGGCCTTGGGATACATATTCCTTCCATATCTCGTCGACCTTGAGTCTCTTTTCGTCGATGACATTCTTGGCCCGTTGCTTTCGGAGATAGCGCCGCAGCGCGCTGTTCTTGCCTCGAGCCTTCTTTCGGATCTCCGTCTCCACGTCCACCGGCTTGGCATCGAGATCCCTTTCGGCTTGACGCTGTGCTTCCGATCGCAGATCCAGATTGCCGATGAATGTAGGGTCTAGGGCAATCATTTCCGGTTGGAGCTTGTTCAGTAGCGACTTGACTTCGCTGTCTTGTCGCTCCTTCTTGGTCTCGAATGGATTGATCTCCATTACGTCCATATTCGGCTCCCCAGCTCCCGGTACGATAACGGAACTAAGGCAAAGGTCAGCATTGATACTCGTGTGTACTTGAACCATCATGTCTTGGTTGTACCTGAACCCTTCATCGTGGCCAATTCCGAGCACGTCCTCGAGTGGACACCACCTCACTCTTTCGACTCTTCGACCTTCACCACCCCATGTGAGGTACGGACTCTGCACTTTTACGTGTTCGTCCGCATGCTTTGTGAACAGACCCTTCCACATCGTTGTGTGTGTTCCCCAGCCGACAGCCGTGACTCCTCGGTCTGATACTGCAACGGAAGAGGCAGGTTGTCGAGTAAAGTACTCATTCACCACACGGAACTGGCGTATATCCCAGACGTTCATTTTACAGTCCTGGCCAGTAGATACCATATACCGTCCCTCTATTTCGGATTAGTAACTTGACCACCCAAGAGGAGAAGATGCAAACAAACTATGAAAGCTATTAGCATTTTGTAAAGAAATGTATGTCAAGTTAAAATCACCAAGACGACAGAATTTCTTACCCTCGATCAATCGACATGGCCTTTACCGGGCCTCTGTGTGCTAATAACTTGACGAGCGGTCCGTTGGATGACGAACAACTCGGACTCCATAGTTGGATCTGACCGTTGTTGTGCCCGGTATGTAAAACGGCGTTATAAGGATTCTGAGCCAGAGAAGCGGGCGGTCCCAATTTTGTGGCTATCTCGGTCACCAACTGGCCTGTGGACACGTCCTGGTATTTTAAAAGCCCGCTGGCCCCCTATAATGGAATGAGCAGATATATGGGAGTCATGTGTGTTGAAGATACTGACAAGAGTGGCCAACAGGAAATGATACTATAAATCTCATTAGCGATTGTCGAGTTTGCCAATTCGGCGAGGATGGAGGTTCGCTTACTGGCAGAAATTCTAGATGGGAGACCTCGCGGTGCTGGTTGAGGCAATGCAGCTCAACGCCGTTACCATCATAAATATACACATTTTTCTTTTGGGCTACCGCCATATACTGGTTGGTATGTAGCCATTTAACGTCGCGGACGATTTCGTTGACTTGAAACTCGCAGTTGAGTTTCCCTTGCCGCCAATCCATCGAGGCAATGTGTCCCTTCCTCCCCCCCAATAGCAGATCACGACCATTTCTACTATAGTCGAAGACATACGGCCCGAGTTGATTTAGGGTCAGATCGAATCGCTTCTGCGCGGTCGCTACGGAAACGCCTTCTTGTATTTCTTCCTGTTTGACTTTGTACGTCCGTTCCAACTCGGTTTCTGGTTCGAGATATCCAGCCGTTTCCTCTAGTAAGATCTCGGCGTCTTTGGCTTTCAATGCTGCCTCTTTGTATTTGGTCTCCAACGCTTTCAAGTTTCTCCGAAGTTTCTTGTCTTTTATCGTTTTCGTATTGACTCTTTTTCCTCGGCCGTAATCTCGTTGCGCCTCTTTCTCGCGACGGCGCTTCTCACGCTTCTCGCGATCGGCCTTTGTCTCCAGACTCGTACGCGCTTGGTCTACGACCATCGCGCCATTGTCGGTTTCCATATTCGCCTATACGGTATTCGAGCTCTTAATATAATAGCCTGGTATTTCTTTCGGGTGGTTATCCTCGCGTTGTCATACTAATCGTCGTAATACCGGTAGACCGGCGACTTCCAAGATGCTCTCTCAGAAATGATTGAGAAATTTTAGTGGAGCTTCAAGTTTAAGTCCCTACTAGCCAACTGATAGTACAGCCTTACAGGGATTATAGATGCGACTCCACAACTGATAAGCTCAAATGCGACCTACCTTGACAGAGCGCCCACACAAAAAAATGTGCCCCTCTATCTCTAATCGACTGCTCTGTAATAATGAGTGCCCCTCCAACATTTTTATCGCCCCATTACATTTCTATCTGGCTGGCGCACCGAGAGCGAGAGAAACTATCGCAAGTCTAGAAGCAAGGCATAAGCTGTGGTAATTAGCACTACATACAGAATAGCCAACATCCGACTGTAAGATTCCTGTTTTTCGGTGTGACTCAATCTGGCTTCATTACCATTTCGATTTAAAGCTGGTGGTGACGGAAACATGTCCGCCACACATTCCCACCGGCCAACCACCAAAGTGGTGCACAAAGCCTTCAAATCGAAGAAGGCCACAAAAGGTGCACTGCGGGACCAGGCAAAAGGTACCGCCACCCCCTTTTTCCTAGCAACCTTTTTATACTAGTGGTTCCCGTATTTACCTATTCATCACTTACAGGCAAGGTTCCCAACGAGAGGCGCAAGACGCCGCATCAACAAATCATGTCCAAAATCGATCGACGAAACCAGGCCAAACAGCGCCAGATTACCAAGCATAAAGAGCACCAAAAGGAGGCATCCATATTTATGGGCCGAGATGGTGCCCCCAGAATAGTTGCCGTAATCCCTCTTTGCGTCGATGGCGACGTCTCGGCCGCGATTCGCAGTCTTAATGCGAGTCTTGATATCGAATCCGAAGTCCCAGATTCCCATTTTCGAGTCTCGGTCGACCGGTTCAAGCAGAAGCTTCAGTATGTACCGGTTAACAGGGACCTTTCGACCTGCATGGACGCCTCGCGAGTGGCAGACTTTGTCATATTCGTCCTATCTGCCGAGACCGAGGTCGACCCCCTGGG
The DNA here is from genome assembly GCA_022579005.1 of Poronia punctata. NCBI lineage: Eukaryota > Fungi > Ascomycota > Sordariomycetes > Xylariales > Xylariaceae > Poronia > Poronia punctata. Next base: position 62,638 of record MU401476.1, read on the forward strand.
AGAGTTGATTATTCGAAGTATCGAGAACCAGGGCATGTCTACGCTATTCACTGTTGTCCAGGGCCTCGACAAAGTCCAACCCGCGAAAACACGATCCGATGTCGTGAAATCACTGGCCTCTTTCATGACACACTTCCACCCTGGCCAGGAGAAAATATACAGTCTCGACGCCAGACAGGAATGCTCCAATTTGATGAGGTCCTTGTGTAGTACTACTCCAAAAGGCATCCACTGGAGAGACCAGAGACCCTGGATGCTTGTCGATGAAGTACAGTGGCCTAGTGCCGACACCGAACCTACTGTGTTAACAGGAGTTATTCGGGGGAAGGGTCTGAAGGCCGATCGATTAGTGCACGTAGGCGAATGGGGCACTTTCCAAATTGAAAAGATCACAGCAGCACCGATCTCCAGAAAGCGGAAAGACGAAACCATGGCTGTGGACGGCGCAGAAGAGGAAAGGATTCTGGAAGTCCCAGCTGAAGACCAAGATGATCTAGCCGAGCTGGCGCCCGAAGAAGCCGTGATGGATGATGTAAACGACCTGGATGAAGATATGGAGCCGGGTGCACCGACAACGAAGAAGGGCGTGTTGCTAGATGACCATCATTACTTCTCGGAAGATGAGCCCGAAAGATACGAGGCACCAAAGAAGGTACCCAGAGGAACGTCTACATATCAAGCTAAATGGATATTGGACGATGTGTCCGACTCCGAGTCAGAGTACGACGAGGAGATGCAAGATGTACAAGAGGAAAGTGCACCTGCACGGCCGGAAGACGGGATTGAAGGCCTTGCTGGTCGCGAACCTACCGAAGCGGCCATGTCGGAATATCCCCGGTCGGAAGGCTTTGCCGAGCTAAACGAGGAGGACGATGCGGCGCAACTTGCAGCATACCGATCTAAAAAGAAGCAGGACGAGGCAGAAGCAGACAGAGAATTTCCTGACGAGATTGAGCTGCATCCTCACGTTCTTGCTCGGGAAAGGCTGGCCAAATATAGAGGCTTGAAAAGCCTACGGACGAGTCCTTGGAACAAGGAGGAAGACCGACCTTATCAACCTGAAGAGTGGAACAGACTACTTCAAGTTTCCGATTATACATCTTCGCGTAACAGAGCGCTTCGCGAGGCTCTCGTCGGTGGTGTGGCTCCTGGAACGCGAGTTCATGTCCACGTTAAGGGTGTGCCGGCTGAGCTACAGAAGTCGTATAACGCTTCCCAGCCACTCACACTATTCGGCCTTCTCAGACACGAGAACAAGAAGACTGTGGTGAACTTCGACATCATCCACAAAGATGACTATGAGCATTCTATCAAGTCCAAAGAAGAGCTTATTATGCAGTGCGGTCCTAGGAGATATGTCATAAACCCACTTTTCTCTGGCACGGGAAATACTGAAAATAACGTGCACAAATACTACCGGTATCTCCATCCAGGAGATGCCGCCACAGCTACATTCGTGGGCCATCTCACCTGGGGCTCCGTCCCCACGTTGTTCTTCAAGCGGGTAAAGCCTCAACAAGACGAGGACGGACCCAGCCTGCCGCTGCAGCTTGTTGCCACCGGCACTTCCCGCGGGCCCTCAACGTCGAGAGTTATTGCCAAGCGTGCTATCTTGACCGGTCATCCTTATCATATACATAAGAAAATTGTTACCGTTCGTTACATGTTCTTCAACCGGGGAGATGTCGAATGGTTTAAAGCCCTGCCGCTCTGGACCAAGAGGGGCCGGAGTGGTTATATCAAAGAGCCGTTGGGTACTCACGGATACTTCAAGGCCAACTTTGATGGTGGAATCAATCCTCAAGATTCTATTGGCGTTAGTCTATACAAGCGTGTGTGGCCTCGAGACGCCACTCCTTTAACAGGGCCTTTGCTAGAAGCAGGAGCCGTTGCTGGACAGAGTGACGCTATGGAGGAGGATATACAATAGACAGACTATTTAGTTCTAGCATTGTCGGCGGTATATGTACCTAATGAGTGACGATTGGTGTATGGCAGGAAAATAAGGACTTATATATGAGTTCATGGTTATACTCTTTATGTGGTTATCTAGTATACAGAGCCCAGTTCCCTAAGGCTAGAGATGGAAATACAAAGCTGTTGCTACAATCGAAGCAAAATCAAGCAAATCTGGTTCGCATATGACAGAAACCCCGGGAGACAATTTGGTTGCCCAAATACTCCCACATCGATGAGGGCTTTATATATATCATAGTGAAGCCAAAAGGGGTATCATCCCAACGTCTCCAGCCCTTCTGTTGGTTTCGGGCCTCCTCTACTCCTAGCCACCTCCTCTGCACCACTTGCCTTCCAAGCACTCAGCATCAAGTTGACGATATGCTCAACACCAACCCCTTTCTTGACCTGAGCAAAAACCGTCGGGCCGCCCTCGCGCATCTTGCGCGCATCGCGCTCCATAACCCCCAAATCGGCCCCCACGGCCTCGGCAAGATCCGTCTTATTAACAACGAGCAAATCACTCTGCGTGATGCCGGGCCCGCCCTTCCGCGGCACCTTGTCGCCACCACTGACATCGATGACGTAGATGATGAAGTCGGCGAGCTCGCGACTGTAGTTGGCGGCCAGGTTGTCGCCCCCGGACTCGATGAGGAGTAAGTCCGGGCCGAATTCGGCGTGGAGGTCCTCGAGCGCGGCCAGGTTGGCCGAGATATCCTCGCGCACGGCGGCGTGCGGGCACCCGCCCGTCTCGATGGCGCGGATCCGCTCGGCCGGGAGGGCCTCGTTGCGCGTCAGGAACTCGGCGTCCTCGCGCGTGAAGATGTCGTTTGTCACGGCCGCTAGGCCGTACGTTGACCGGAGGGCCAGGCAGAGGGATAGCATTAGGGCGGTTTTGCCCGAACCCACGGGGCTGGAAAAAGAGGATGTTAGTTACTTGTTGGTTTTCTTCTCGTTTTTCTTTTGCCAAACGTTTTTTTTTTTTTTTTTTTCCCGATGCAAACACATTCATTCCAAAAAAATTTTAAAGGTTATGAATCTTCTACATAAGGTAGGTAGGGTAGTCTAATGTAAGTATGAACCCTCGATTCCTGAAAAATCATACTATAATCGTCCCCCACCTAGAAATATGACTTGGAACAGAACAGAACAGAACCGCACCTAGCAAATGAAAATAAAAATAAAAAGATTGAAATGAAGAAGAAGATAAAAACTTACCCTCCTATACCAATAGTAAAGGCGCGATCATTCCAGTCCCGACCCTCGACTATAGGCATCTCCCGACCCAGGAAGCTACCGGGTCCGTCGAGGATCTCATGCGAGTGGCCGTGTTCGGCGGCCGAGATTCCCGCGTGTGAATGCGAGTGGCTCGCGCCATCGTGCGAGTGCGACATGACTTGACTTGACTTGACCTGACGTATAAGGCAAGAGAGAAAAGAAAAATTAATAATTGGGTTATGAGATGTGGTCTGATAGTTTTACTTTTTGGCGGTGTGTGTGTCAAATCAAATGAAGGCACGTTCAACCGGGTTAAGTTATTCTATCCTGTAGACTACAGTAGCTTGAGGTGTGGTGTAGCGGGGTGAGGGGTGAGGTGAGGGGCCATTTTTTCCATCTACCTATTCGCAAACTCACGATGCGGGGCACATACATATATATAACCCCGCTCTAGAATTAAAGGTTGTTGGTTCCCAGAGCTACACATTAGTACCTACCTTACTTAGGTACGTTTAGAGAGACGGGAACACGGATATGAATTTCTTGGTGAGCAGATATAGATACTACTAGAGTATAGGTTATTCCTAATCAAAAAGATTCCCTCTCTTAGTTTGTCTCTAAAGACGAATTTTGGGCAGACGTTTGGTAAGATAAAGTGTAAATCGAGGTTGCGCCAGATATGTAAAATATAGACCATATTTTAATTCTGCGCCCTCAACAGCAATAACAAATCGGCCCCCTTAGTCGGTCCAAAAAAACAACAACATCTTGATTGGTCTAGTGGTCAGGATACCTGCTTGTCATGCAACAAATCGCAGGTGGCCGGGGTTCGATTCCCCGATCGAGAGCATATCTTTTTTTCTTCTCTCCAATTTCGCTCCAAGCTGAGATATCTCATCAGGCACTTTCCTAATTTGTCTTTTTCTGCAGAAAGTTATCGACTTGACCCCCAAGGTTAAGATCTCAGCTGCTATTGAACAACAAACAATGCGGCGAAAACAAAATCCCGTTATATACTCGTTTACAGGTACACGATTTAATAGTTACCTATTTTTATAGAGAGACATCATGTCAAGCGCAGACTCAAAATAGCAACAAATATAAGAGAGATGATGTCTCTTGCCCGCGGCCCAAAAAAAAATTAAAATTTCTTATGTCTTAATAAACGCCGAACCTTTGATGATCTAGTCTAGGTAGGCGTTGAAACCCCTATCGCAAATGGTAATAAGCGAATCTATCGTAACCGAGGCAATGTGACTACAATTTGCCCAGAAATTCAAAAATACCACGGTCTTTTTGAAGTGAGCTGTGGACTTTCGTGCAGCCACGGGACAAGCGGACGCGTTTATTCTTATCTACGGTACATCCACTTCTCGTCTGATAGAATTCCATGGTAAACATTTGTCTTAGTTGTGGCTACATTAGGAACCTAGATATCAAGCTTTCGGACCGTATGAGGTGACGCTAGGGTAGCTGATGTCAATATTTCAAGCAAGTGACAGTAAGACTCCAGTTGCTCTAAACTAATATCAAGTCAACTAGATGAAAGGTAAGCAGAAACATTTGTTCTGCTTGCAAGTCTTTGATTTCGAGTACGAGTAGGTAGGGTGTTTGTTAAAGTTGTTTCCTTTTCACCGAGCAATATCTGCATAATTAACCCAACCTACCTTACCTATATGACCGTGGCAATATACCTACCTAGCCCGGAGCACATATGTAACCGATTAGGACGCAGATACGGACATAGGTATCTACATGGTAGGTGTCTACATGTGGTACTCGTAGGTATATATTCAAGCCACCGAGCTTGGTATTATGTACGTTTGGGTATTTTATTTGCCAGACGGCCGAAAAGCTGGTCCTCGGCTGCAGCGGGAAGACTTGACAAGTAAGTAGGTAGGTAAGACGTTTTTGTTCCAGATTGCTACGATGCAGCCAGCCATCCTGACAATCTTAGGTGCCTATGAAGCAAAACACAACACAACACAATACTACTACCCTAGGCACAACATAATTACAATACAGGAGGAAGAAGCGGCAAGCAAGCCATAATGACCGGATAATATGTGCAGGTATGTTTTAATGACGTGCGAGTTATCTGGCGGAAGTAGCCGGCCCTACTACCTAACCTAGGTATGTCTATAACAATTAACAAACACGGCGGACTTGAAACTATTCCGTAATTACCCCGATTATTTAGGTTTGACAAGAGATAGCTATACACTGGTTATAGACAGTTGCGTATTTGCAAATACTTTGGACTTTGAGACATCTTCTTAGCAGCTTGTCTATTCTTTACTGTACACGCATAAGTAGAACAATTTATACGGGTTTATTACAAGTAGACGTCGGTTAAACCAGCTGAGGGAATAGTAGGCTCACATCCGGTGGCGTTGTGTGGCTTGCATTGGAACATCTCCCCAGATCCTCTTTTTTTTTTTTCCCTTGCGATGCATGTTATCAGCTATGAAACCTAATACATAGCACGTACGTATGAATGAGACGCCGGGGAAAATTGGCCTAAGATTGTCGTCAACAACGGCAACTAAAGCGGACAATGTTTCCTCCTTGATATTTACCTGGTGCTAGTTGTGGACAGAAATCCAGAACGAATGATTGATAGGGTAGGTAGCGTCGTGCCTGTGTCTAGAACGAAGTCGAAAGCTCTTTGCTAGGTACGAGTACAAGTGACACCCGTAAACTTGACATCCAGACCTGGGTTAACCCATGCGCTCAAGAGGCTTGTCTATCTAGGTAAGTACCTATCACGTCCAATTCGTAAAGAGGTACGAGCATATAATACATGTAATATAGCTGCTCGTACTACCTAGGTGTACATACATGCATTTTGCATATAGTTTACGATGGCGATGACTCTGCGATGCGATCTCCCATTTTACCGAGCGCCCTCGATCGCTGGATTATGCATCAATTCACGCGGTTCCCAACCAAGGCGGGAAAGTGAGTGGGAGAGATGAAAAATATCAGGCGATATGATGCTTTCAGAACATATCATGCCGCCAGACCCGTAATACATGTCCATCATACCACAACAGACCTGTCAACGGGGAGGAAGCAAGTGTCACCCTTGGTTTGTCTGGTTTGAAAGGGAAGAAAAACGGTGGTACACATCAACGCCCAAATACCTAGACAGACGAATAGGAAGATCCCCGGCCGGGGTTTTAAACCTACCTGCCGTTCATGTTCCCGTTAGGAGGGAAACACAAGATGCTGACGGAGGCTTTCGTATTGTACAACAATGTGAAAGAACAGCGAGAGGCGAGTATTTCCCCTCGGGGGTTGAGATCGAGCACAGATGCTGTTTCTGTGCCTGGCAAGGATGAATCTGCGATTCTATCGCTATCCAGTTGGCAGTCGGGGGCACCGGGGGATAGGGTATGCTGGACATTGCTGCATGTTGTACTTTGTATACAGTCAGCTTGTAGGTGCCTACATCGCTATCTTGGCATCCTGGTACACGTACCCTGGCACAGTGACACTCCCTTGACATCCTAGTCCCTGTACAAGCTAAATAGTATTAGTTCTAGCTCCCCTGCACCAAAACCCTTAATGCTGCTCATCACAAACGTCGATGTGTCGATGAAGTGGTGGAGAGCGGCTCCACCTAAAACAGATCTGGGTTAGGCTAGAAGCTTTACCGGGGAGCGAACTGCACACTTTGACAAACTTGACAACTCTGGAAAAAAAAAAAGGTATGAAATCCTCAGGGCCCAAAACCAAAATCCCAAGGTCCAACGGCACCAACGGCTGCTTCCCATCATCAAGGCTGGCCTGGCCTGGCGCGGAGGGGAAAAAAAAGAGTGGTAGACTAGACTAGATTAGATCTAGGGAGGGAGCGAGGTGAAATTTCAGGATAATACACGTAGAATCGCGGCCGCTCATCACCAATAGCCTGTTTCCTGTGCCTCGCCTAGTCTGATGAGGTCCTATCTATTTGAGGCAATGAACGACAAATTTCTGGTATCGTCGCCTTGTTGCTTGGAGTTTGAGCTTTGGTACGCGTAAATAACGGTCCACTTATGTAATTAATTATCTGGACGATGCATTATTAGGTACACGTATATTGCTCTGGTTTTTAGAGGAAGAAGGGGAGTGCCCCAAATTTAGGTAAGACGATTTTGAGCGTCTTGTGATGGGAAAAGAAAAGTGTTTAATTCCTTCCTTCTTGACCACAAGCTATCTTAGGTAACCTAAACCCGAAACCTGACCAGTAAAAGACAGCCAATTGATGGCTTACGGCGTTGGTGTTGTACTTCCTTATACACACACACAAGTGTCTATCTGTACTTGTTCATCAGCCCAAAGTCGTTTTGCTATTGTCCTTCTTGCTAGAACTCTTAAATCTGTCCAATTTGTATCAAACTCAAATGTATTGCTCAAGGGAAGAAAGGAAAAACAAGAAACAGCTGACGACGACAGGTGGGAAAGAGTGCAGTTGAACTTCCGGATTCCGTTTAGTGAATATACTAGCGCTAGTCACTAGTTTGGTCTAGGTTAGACTAGCGTTCCCCGGTACCTCTTATTGTGTCTGTTGGGAATGAGATACGGGGCTTTCCGATGGTAGCTACGACCAATTAAATTCCCCTCTTGGTAACGGGCACACAGACATCAACCAGACACACTATGATTGATCAACAGCATCCCCTGCAGAACGTGAATACTGTACGCCAAGCCCAACCAATGACATGCGCAACACTATTCTCCTTTCATCATGTCAAATGACCTACTCTTCCTTCTTTGGGGCAGGGGACAGCTCGCTAGCGATAGAACGTGGGGATGACACTTATTGGGATGTGAGCAATTCCATGAAGGTACTGTACTCGTACACGTACAGAAAGCCATCCTTGATATCCGACTTTTGAACGCAAGGTATTACCCATCCAGCCAGAAGTGCCAGAGAGAGCGGCTCCTCCTTGTCTTGACACTGGTAAGTGAGATGGAACGGACGTATCAGGAAAGCAAGCCTGTGTTCCCTTGTACAAATCCCGTTGAATCCCCGTTGATACGAACCAATTCTTGGGAACCTACTTTGCACCTGGACGCAACTTTCACCTAACCTAGGAACCTTAATCTTCCGACGAGAGCATCATCTGTCAACATTATTCCTACCTGCCTTGTTGTTACCACAAAACACAAAGTTGAAATCATACTCGTATTCCTTTTTATAAACCTACATTGGCCTCCTTACCTGGATTCCCTAGCTTGCAAAAAAAAAACTCACTCTTTTTGAATTTTGAATCAACCACATATCCTTGTTCTTCGTTTCGCATCGGCCGTTCTCGAACGTCGGACCTTCTCCCACATCTTAAGCCTGCTTGCCAAGGTGTCGTGCAGAACAGTCTAGTATTATAGTGTGCGCCCAGTCTGTTCGAGATTTTGCAAGATCCGGGCCTAGGGAAACTTTGGCTAGTTTGTCTTGTCGTCTCTTGTCGAATAATAAAGTCGGCCACCCGACGAAGCCTTTTCTCTGCTTTCCGCTTTTCAAATACCGCTCAAAGACGGAGTACCTGTTCGGTATATGGTGGCGCGAGCGGTTGCATGCCTACTAAAACTATACATAAGAAGCCGCCGACTTCCCGACCAGACAGATAGGCAGGGTTCCGCTCATGTCCGCTGTCGTGACGTGACTTGAGACATTCTGCATTTACCCCAAAGTCATTGCTGCAGAAACATCCGATTATAAGTCAATTGAGGGTGGAAAACCGAAAGATTTCCCACAATTTCCAGCAAACCTCGATTGCGACCCCAGCTCGTGTCTGCCGCTAACCCCCACTATCGCCCATCTCCTCACAGGGTCACAGGGTCTACTGAGGAGATACCCTGCATGCATGCCACTACTTTGCTGTCACGGGATTCATAAGATATAATTCATAAAATATTTCGAAAGTCTGCTCCCTTGACGAGTAATTTGAGAAGACGAATTGGCACTCTCCCATTTTTTTATTTTCCGTTCAGAGCTGGTCGAAGTCGAATATGGTGGTATTCTCAAAGGAAGCGGCTTACACAATGCCGCCAGCATACACAATGTCATCATCCTCAAAGGGCGCCGTGGGAAGGGGATTCAAACGCGAGTTCCCCAGCCTCACCTCCAGGAAGCATTTACGGTCAGATTCCAAGTCACAACCCTGTGACCCCGAAGATTTGCATCGGAGGTTATGCGCCGTGCTTGCCAAGCAAGAGGCAGCCGAGGCAACAAGACGGCGACAGCGAGAATGGGCAGAAAACATACGGACAAAGATGGCCAAAATAGACAATCAAGAAGTGTTGCGGAGGCCAGAAGAGATGATGGACGGAAGTGACTCGGCACCGTCACATGTTGAGTATGCCACAGCCGAAGCGTCACCACGACATAGACGGTCAACCTCATATCGCAGACCATTATCCTGGGCCACGTCGGAAAAAACGAAAACATCTAAACACCATGTACAACAAGATAAATCCCGCCAGAGACACAAACCTTCAAAGACTGTTGCTTCCGAGGCAAATGCCAGTGTCGAGGCTGCTGCCAAAGCTGCTACGGAAGTAGGCCACCCTTACGTACCAGCACAAGCAGCCACGCAATTCAGTCGCACGACGACTTCGGAACGGATGCGCGAGAGATCACTTGTCCATAGCCTCTCCAAAGCCGCTCTCCGCTTCACAACATCAGACCGTGAAGCAATCCAATCGAGCCTCACCAAGGGCAAACAACAGAACATACTACGACCAGCGCGACCGGCACGAGGCCAACGAGACAGCCAACAATCCCGAAACCAGTTTCAAAACGAGGGAACCACGACGTCGACGAGATGGCGGCGTCGTGGCCAACGAAATAGTCGTAATAGACCAGAGGCCGTCATAGAAGAAGAAGAATCTGCCCTCGCGGCCATCCATCTCCGTCTCCACCGTTGCGATAGCTACCACCCGGATTGTCAAGACTCATCCTCGGACACCAATACCACCACTACCACACTCTTCGACCCGACCCGTCGCATCGATTGGTCACAAAGCGACGAGATGATGCCCCACGAGAAACGCCGCAGTATCCTACGAAAGACGGGCTCAATGTTTACACTAAACGGCGGCAAACTACTAACACTACGACGGAACAGCAGCACCGACACTACCGATACCACTACCAAGACCACAAATACAATACCCGAGGATATCACCGAGGATGACGACGGGTCTACTCCTATGAGTCCTAATTCCGCCAACAGTAGGTCGGGGAAATTGGGCATATGGCAAAGGTTGAAAAGGGGTTAAATCGATTGATTGATTGATTGATTGATTATTACGGGCGGGCGGCGTACATAAATACCCAGGCGCGGCGCATTATTGCATTCAAAACAACCATTTTGGTATAGAACGCTTGGCGTAATATGGAAGAAGAAGAAAATCCATCGATTTTGTAACAGTGTACATTACATACATAGAGAGAGAGAGAGAGAGAAAGAGAGGAGGGGAAAAAGGGAGCGCGGTTATAATGTTAAAATGTCTTTTGTTTTCTTCTCCTCTCAATAAGTTGTTGTTGTTGTTGATGATTCCCCCCTCTTCCAACAACCTTGTGTAGGGCTGGGCCAGCTATTCTTGCATTAGAGGATAAAAACAGTAACCTAGATCGTAAATAAGTAGAGTAGAGTCAGAAAAGCAAAACCTTGAAATAAATTGAAAATAAATCAATCCCCCCTAAACCTAAGAAAGCAATGTTTTTTCGGTCGTACTTTTACCTTTACGGACTTGGTGTCTTGTGAAAGAGGCAAGTACAATATATTATATATATATATCACAAACATTGAGACAAGTTCCTATTACCTCATTCCCTAGGTTAGGTTAACCACCTTTACCTACCTACCTAAGGTATTGCTTGTTCTGTTTGCTATAACTTGTTGTGTTACGGAATTCATTACAGGTCTTCTTACCTGTCAACATAGGCGACACAAACAAATAATCTATCCAACATGGAAGTGCACATTTCTCAGTTCATGGATCCTTTTGGATAATAAATATCATAGCCAGAATCTGCAAGTTCTTCGCCATAGCATGGTATTAGACAAAAGTGTTTATTATTTTCTTCTGGCTGCCTTCTGTCTGGGTTTTCTTATCACTGACTATATACCGAAGCTACTGGAACATATACGGTACCTATCTAGTCCTTGTGCCGCTACATCCACTAGCAACACGAGGAAAAGGTCATGTATGCCATCCACAACCGTCCACTGGATTAGTGAAATAGTCGGTAAGCCCGAGCAAAGCAGGAAACCATTACCCAGCCAAGAGAGCTGACAGTGGTGTTGGCAGGTATAAAGATGTGATATATCTTCAAGCCATCCGGCAGCTCCAATAGGCATACTCGCATGTATGAACCGATACCATGCAAAGATCATGAAATGGCGTGCCCTCGAGAAGACATCGTCAACGGTGACCACATGGGAAGGAATATGTCGTTCATTAACACGTCGTAAAAGCAGGCCCTGACATTAAAGAACGAGGCAAGATTCGGTGCTCGACATCCAATATATCCCTCTGTTGCATGGTAGCATGCGGCAAACATGCTTCTCACGTCGCCAAAGTCTTCGCCAGCGCGGTTTCTCGATACACCACCTATGGAATAGTGTCAGCTCCAGCAGACCTTAGGATAAACATTGCAGAGCCTGGCACAAAGTAGAACACTTACCATAAGACGAGGGCGATACCCACCAACTACAACCAAAGCGTAGTATATTCTCACACGGGTAACAGCTTTGGGTTTGAATATTATGCGAGAATCCTCTAGCCGGAGCCCTGTCATAAGGCCCCGAACGATCCCTCATGACTTTTCCTCGCGCAAGAGGGAACTAATCACCTCAGCGTCATGCTTAGCGCGCTCTTTTCGCAGCTCGTCGTCTTGTGTTTGCATCTTGGCCTTGAACATTGAGACCAGGTCGGTAAATTCGCGGAGGGCGTTTCTAACGTCTCCGGGAGATGCCTTGATGGTCTGGACCAGTTGGACGGCGTTATCCATCCCCACTTCCCGGGTCCACGGTTGAGTAGGCTTGCGGGAATTCCGAGAAGGATCGGGAGGGTCAGTGGCTGTGGCGATTTGCCAAAGGTACTTCTCCAGATCTGGATATCGCTGGAGAAGATTCTGGTACTCCGGCGTGTCGACAATGTCAGAGAGCTTAAACGGCCGCAGCTGGCCAGAGTCATCATGTGTTTTTGGCTCAGAGTTGAGCGTGCCTATCGTGGGTTTTGCTTCGGGCTTCGGCTCAACAGGGGGGTGATTATCTCTATGCTCACGAGAGCAGGCTACTGAGCAGCTAATCCGAATATTTGTCAACCGAGTTTCTTAGCGGGAGTCCTTGAGGGCGCATTCAAGACTAACGTATATTCTTCACAGCGGGGGCACTTGTATTTGCCTGCGACTGCGTTGCAGACGAAACAGAGGGGACGCGTGGCTGCCATACTAGCAAGAACGCTCCTTATAAACGTTCTCGAATATGGAGCAGCTTCCGTCGAAGCAGATATGACCAACAAGGTTGAAACGGCCAGGGGAAGCCAATTTCCGTGCTGAATATGGTAAATAGGCGATGCCAACAAGAACTTAAAAGGCTCAGGGGTATCTTTACAAGGTCTGGCAAAGACTTGGGTTGTTGTCGCTCATAATCAACAGAAGGCCGCTGACTACTAGAATGGCACACTCCTCAAGCATCAGCCGTCGGTGAAACGACACACAGCAAACCCGAACTTTAACAAAAGTCTTTCTAGGTGTAATATGTTTAATCTGAGGAATATTGTCAGTAAAGAACACAAAACCGCTTGTGACCAATGGCGACGGCCAGTTGTGAAATATAGGAAGATGGGGATGAAAAAAGCACAGGCAGCGAGGATAAGGGCTATTCGGCCCATTGATTTCTTGTTTGCTGTGGATACGTGTTGCTGTATGGCGAACAGAAATCTTGATGCACATGTCCCATAACTTTCTGTTTACATGCCGAATATCCCCCATATGCGCAAAGGAGAAGAGGGGATATTTTGTTGGGCATGGATGCATTGTGAGAGCAAACCTAGAAAATTCGCTTTCAGGCTGCCTATTCAGCAACCGAGATGCGGATAGTATCAAAACCAACTTTTTTAGACATTCAACCAAAGTGGAAATCAGTAGGAAATAGAGAGGGATGAACTCAAACAGAAGGATTCGAAAAAACAGACCTTGAAATGACTTTGTTAGAAAATGATTATCGCTGAGATGAGCTAGTAAGGCATCGATGGTCTGTACTAATACGGCACCTCCCAGAATATCGTGGATGATTATCTGTGGTGTTTTCTACGGGTAGATGCCTAGCTCTGGTTTTAGGTACCTACCTATTTTGAATCCCCACTGTACATGCATTGGAACCAAGACAGGCACCGCGGACATACCATTGTTTTACAGCCGCGAGCAGATGCTTGCAGCTGCAGCTCTGGGACGGAAGATTGCCAGGTTCCATCATCCTGCGTCATTGCCACTGGACAATGCTTTATAAGCTGTCGCGGATGCGTTTATCTTATCGTGAGAGCCGACAAAAAGAAGCTCAATCATCTTACCGTCAACATACTAATATGCAGACCATGACACCCCTAACTTTAGTCGCATACGCCTAAATAAATTCATTACTAATTGTCAACTTGTATATTTTGTTTATTGTAACTACGTTTCCAAATCAATGTCATCTGCGAGGTTCGTCCGGCCAGCAGCGGGCCTGCTGTCGGCTGCAACCCGACGGGTCCGCCCCGAACGATGTTGTCGATTCCGTGAAGCCGCCACAGTAACAGCTGCTACAGCGCGAAATGCACACACTAGCGCTCTGTCTCTAGGCCGCTCGGCGCCATCCCGTCCAACGATTTCCTCTACCATCACGCCGTTCTCGGCCCCTCGAGGGGCGCGCAGCATCTTCATTCAGACGGAGACGACGCCCAACCCGGATGCGCTGAAGTTTCTGCCGAACCACCGGGTGATACCGCCCGAGCTAGGAATACCCTACATAGAGTACATGAACGCGCGGAGCACCATCTCGCCGCCCTACCCCTCGCCTCTGGCCGCCCAGCTCATGAACACCGACGGCGTGACCTCGGTCTTCTACGGCGCCGACTTCATCACCGTCTCGAAGGCCCCCGATGCCAACTGGGCGCACATCCGGCCTGAAATCTTTAGCCTCATCACAGAGGCCATCACATCTGGCCAGCAGCTGGTCACTGCGAAAGAGGGAGCTGGCACTACCGCTGGTGAGGCCGGGCAGGATGTCGACCGTGATAGCCTGGCGTACGACGAGAATGATGACGAGGTTGTCGGGATGATCAAAGAACTCCTCGAGACCCGTATAAGGCCCGCCATCCAAGAGGACGGGGGCGACATCGAGTTCCGCGGGTTCAAGAACGGCTACGTCATGCTGAAGCTGGTTGGCGCATGCCGCACGTGCGACTCGAGTACCGTCACATTGAAAAATGGTATTGAGGGCATGTTGATGCACTATGTAAGTTTCTTTCTCTTGTTTCGCCATGATGCGGCTCCCTCGTACAGAGTCTTAATTAGCCGCCATCTACACGATGTTTTCATCATTAGCAGGCTATGGTGCATATACGTCCTGTTTGATTAGCCAGGCGCTTTTGTAGACTCATTGTGTTTACCGCCCCACCCTTGGATGGACTCCGCTGATTGTTACCCTGCAGATTGAAGAGGTCAAGGGCGTGGAACAGGTAATGGACCAGGAGGAGCAAGTTGCTATCGAGGAGTTTGCAAAGTTTGAAGAGAAGCTCCGCGCACAGAAAGGCCCCGACGCTGCTCCGACAACGCCTGGGAAACACTCCTTAGATTCTGTCCCCGGGTAGGGGTACCAATTAGAAACTTTACGAATGCAATGTATCGTCAACTCTTCTTCTCGATCAAAAGCCATGACTTAACGGCTGGCATGTTCCAGTGACCCAAAAAAAAAACAGAAGCACCGCCCTTTTTGATCTTGGCATTCTCATGTGTCGCATATCGCAGGTCTTTGCAAAGATGGAGCCGGTTATCGGGTTAACGAGATACTTATGTGCCGCCTGCCGCGTTGAAAACAACTCGGGGGTGGCAATGGAAGAGGAGGTAGGTAATATCTCCCATCAAGTAGGTACCTCTTTTTTTTTTCCTCCATGCACCTCATAAGAGCGTCTTGGCAGGCGAGACGATCGGGATCTCGACCTTCTTTTTCCCCACGACTCGTGGTCTGACGGTCACGTATGATGTACTAGACTAGGCCCCGGCACCGTGCAGTAGCTTCGTGGCAGGGCCGGCGTGGACCGGTCTGTGTGATTCGATAGCGCGAGCTGGGAGGTCTAAAAAAGGTGGTGGGTAGGAAATCTGGGGAGTAGCAATGAGCAATGACAGGCGCATTCGGTGTAAAGTCAATTTGGCGAGGCAGGGTATGGTCACATGGGTTTCGTGCAGCTTGACGCTTCCCACCATCTCTCCACATCCCAATAGGACAGGCGTTTGGCTTCCCGCCTGCCACCTACAGGGAGAAACGGCGCCCCATTCGTACGTCAAGCCGCATCTGACGATGTCTTTTCCATCCACTAGGTACCTCGTCTTGGAACCCCACTCGCGAAGCTTCTTCAATTGTGTTCTCTTGGTTAGGAATTGTGGTGGTGATGGTGATGACCTCGTTACTTTCTCGTCAAGAGTAGCGTGGTGCCATGTGGATGATCGTCCATGGGGATTTGGGTTTTCAATTTGGCACTTCTAATTAGAGGTTTGGAGTCATAATTACATCAAGTTCAAAATAAAGTGAGGAGACCTACCTACTCGTAGACTACTTACCTAATGTTGATGATGCTCTGGAATACGAACGTACCTCGAAACAAGTTAGTAACAGTAGGTACTTAGGCTTAGACTAGTAGGTACGTCTCGAGGCAGCGGATCGTCGAACAGCCCTTCGAGATCCCTACTGCATTAGACAGATACCTACTCAGATGGCAGGTTGACAGGCAAATACGCAGGTAGTTAGTTCTTTTGGAATAGTACTAGAGGGTCTTTTCATGTTTCTGAAGGCGAACCGTTGGTCCATCGGGTGGACAGCCAAGCACGCGCTTCTGCTACACACCATCACGGTAATGTGAGCCATGCAGGTAGGCCATCTATTGCCTACTCGGTCTCACTCTAGAATACAACCTGATGTATATCCATCCATCTTGATTTTCTTGATTTTTGCTCTGTTTATTCCCCCAGTCATCGTCAGTGCTCTCCAAGTTGGAGAGGAGGCAACTGGTATTAACTGTCATGCCACGGTTGTGCAAACTTGTTATGCACATATGTACTAGTAAGTTACCTGTTAGTGCGTCTACGAATATCCAGACGTGCAAAGCGCCTAGACTGAACACTCTGTCTGTCTCGGTATCTGCTTCCGTCATCTAGACTACCTCCCTAACCTAGCATCTAGGTGAGGGGTTCTAGATGCCCTTCTTTAGCTTTGCGGTTCGATTAGGTAGACCGAGCTAGGCTGGTTACTCTAACCTATCTTGGTTTGAAAGTTACTAACCTCACCACGGTGCCACAGGTACCAAGGTAGGTACATGTAGGTAATCATAGTACCTAGTCTGAGCAGTACTAGTACTTCACACTGTACTGCTGTACCTATTTTTTACGTACACGTAGTGACAATCCTAGACTAGGTAGCATGTAATTATAGGATGACCCGCTACGCGGAGAAAAAGGGTTTGCGAATGGAGAATCTGGGGTAGGTAAGATTTATGTCACCTAATATAGCGTAGTGTCGGGGGGACCCCAGTTATATCCATGATCCTTAGCATTTCAGACCGGAAACTTTGTGGATGATGAAAAT
Source organism: Poronia punctata (assembly GCA_022579005.1). Classification (NCBI taxonomy): domain Eukaryota; kingdom Fungi; phylum Ascomycota; class Sordariomycetes; order Xylariales; family Xylariaceae; genus Poronia; species Poronia punctata. The sequence continues at coordinate 79,647 of MU401476.1, forward strand.
GTTATTCGTTACCGTAACCCTAGGGAATGACGAAGACCTGCTGCAGGTTCGGGATCGGCCCCTGCACAGAACAAAGAATATCCGTGTCGATGTATGCCGATGGTCAGCAGGCGATGACTGACTGTTCAAGGGGAAGATAGTTGATGAACGACTGCACGACTGAACGGTCTCGTTCTCCCTTGCAGCTTGCAGAGCTTTACGCTACACCGAGTGGGTGATCCAAAAGGGAGGCTGGGACGGCGGACGCGCATCGAGAGGCAAACGTTCAAATGTGGATCCGTCCGCACACGGACGGCGAGTTGCTATTTAGGCTGTGTGTGCAGAAAGCCAAAGAATACCAGCGAGGTCGTAGGTCCGAGTCGCATGGTGGTTGGGCGACTGACTTGGCTTACTCGCTCCCCTCGTCGGAAACCAAAAAATATAAAAAGAATATATCCAGACCATTCCAGCAACCCCTCCTCATGTTGATGCTGTACAATTGTTCACAACTTGGTAGTGTTGGCCGGCAACACACGCAAGTAGGCGCTGGGTGGTGGAATAATAACACGCAGATGCGTGCATGAGAGGTCGGTATATATTTTGTCTTGCGTGGTCCTAATCCAACGGGCTTTCGACTGGTTTTGTCTTCGCTGCAGCCGTTGCGAAAGGCCTGGTCAGAGAAGCCCTACCCTACAGGTACATAGGTACACTACTGTATCTGAGCTCGTAGGTAGCTAGGTTACAGTATTTGGCACTGTATCTTCTACATTGCTGCTTCCCTTCTTCCTCTCCATTTTCGGCGGTGCATTTTTTGGAGTAAGGCAAAGCCGGTGCTTTTTCGGGCCGTGCTCGAGGTTGTAATGCCGTCGTAGTGGCGAATGCCCGTATGAGGCATCTATGGAACTTCGGATGGCGAATTGCCGCCTCCGCCTCCACTTACTATGTATACTTCATCTACTTATCGACACGAGAGGCGAGAGACGAGAGACGAGAGACGAGAGTTTCTGGCGGGCTTGTCCTCGTATTAGCGTGAGCTTGAAAAGCGACCGCGTCTTATCCCTCGTCACTTGAGCTGGGTAGGCTACTAAGGAGACAAACAAGAGGTAAATGTTGCGTAACCGCTATTGACTTGCTCGACTTGCATTGCGCAAAACACGGCGGCGGGCCACCCAATGTTCCTTTGCCGGTCCCCGTTATGACTACTCGTAAATAGACTTGACCTCAATTGGGCTGCCGATGGTAGAAATTGACTGGTGCAGACGACATTTCGAGGCCGTCTTGACGGTATACACTCATTCTGCAGCTTGCTTAACAGGAACAAGTAGTTACTTGGAAGCTATATAATCAATCTAAACTACCACTGACAAGGGCACACTGGTAGAAAGCTTTGTGGTATGCTCTCAAATCGAGTATGAGTAATGTTAATGAGACACAATGTTGTTCAGGGATCATTGTTTACGCGTTAAGTGCCTCATCAGCCTCTACGTGTAGATGCCGGACAGCTCGTGAGAGCCTCTCGGCCTGAATAGCAATGCCGAGATTTTTAATTGGTGGGAGCTTCTCGAAGAACAGATCGACGAATTTGTTTGCTTAGTCAAGCCCGTCCATTTGCTTGTCCCACACAGTAAGGGTCTCCACATGCGGCACAGTTTATCTACTGTACCGCAAAAGTTATTATTATTGCCCTCTCTGGCCAACTCCCCAACGGGCCAACCCCAAGTTTAGCGCACTCGAGCGTGAGCTGCGGGAACAAGATGCATAGAAGTTATATTACCTCTACACCCAATTGGGCCACGACGAATTGCCCACAGGATCTCATGCATCAATTAGGAGAAAATAGGTGTGACGACAGGAAGGGAGACGACGATATTTGAGAGGAAGGGAGAAGATTGGACAGACAATGTGCGTTAGATTAAGATGTGTTGAAACTTGGAACGTTTACCTACAGTAGACTCTGCCCTCGAGAAGCCAGCTGCAGGATGTGACGAACCATGGTTACTAAGACTAGATACAGGCACTTGCAATATTGTACGAGTAACTCCCTGTACGCAATATCTTGTTGAGCGCCTTCCTCATATACTAGTAGATACACGATTGGCCAAGCGGGTTGATATCTTTAAAGCAGACAACATACTGTCATGCATGAATCTAGAGGTGTCGTGATGTGCATCTGGGATACCGGCCATTGCATATCTGCTTTGATCAACGTCCATAATATATGAGGCGACGCGGAATGGTGCTTCTAGGTTTTGTACATGCCTATAAATGTGCATAGAAGTCGGTCTGGATGTTTCCTTTGCTTCCCAACCTGCCAGGAATCTCCTCTCCGGCCTCCAATGTCGCATTCGGACATCTACAAATATACGAGCAACACCACAATAACATGTCGATAACCAAGTGCCTAACCTAGTATGAAGAGCCATAGCAAGTCTAGGCTACGAAGCACATCCCCCGATGGCTTCTGCTACCCAAGCTCTGTGTGATTTAACAAGGCCCTTGCCACATACACACGTATATGGTAAGACAGGCAACATAGCATATTTTACTCGCTGCAGATTAGATTGATTGATTGTATGATTTTAAGCTTGCCCTTCCCAGTCACACCCAGTCCCAATCACCCGCAGGCAAAGAGCTCGAGGTTTGCTGGTGTCCCAATTGCATGCGAGTGTCCTGAGGCTGCAAACTCGTTTTTGTATCTTACGAGTACGCGCCTGGCAAAGCAGAACGCTCCGATCGCTTTAAGTTGGGAGGTACACGTAGTAATGATGACAGATGTCGCTTCATAACATGTGACTCGTGAGGTGGGTGGTCGACGCATCGTGGGGTCTCACCGGTTATCCTACTGTGGAAGCCTGTAGGTTAGGTCATTATTACCACTATACACACCCTCGATGTTATTTTTGAACCTTGGAAGTTCCTCGTGGTAGCTGAAATACTGTGATAGGCAATTTTTGTGTTTGGATAATAGCTACTGTTGTAGACAACTTACCTTCCAGTTGACATGTTTACAACTGAGAACGATTAAAGTAAAGGGATCAGGACTTGTTTGGAAACATGATACCTATACTGAAGCTCATTGGGATGAACTCTATGATCATTATCTACCTACAAACCTAAGCGCCGGAGGATCACTCTCCAAGTTCTTTCCATGCACGCTGGCGGCGGAAACTCGAGCTAAGGCCCTTCAACTACGAGTAGGTCCGGGTATTTATTTGGCTTAGGGGAAGGGATCTTACAGCTAAGTAAGTACCTAGGTACAGTACTTCTTACTTACTTCTTATAAACTTGGGTACCTTCATGCAGCACATACCCAGACCAGTCTCTAAAAACTGGGTGGATGGTACAACAACCTTCTTGTACGAGATGGAAATATAATGGTAGAACTAGCTTTGATTGGTAAGTCAAAGCTCAGATGGGTAAGTGCACAGTGCATTATGTATTACCTTAAAACATACCTACTGTCATCTACACGTAGCTCTTATGTTAGTCATCATAGAAAATGCGATACGTGTGGTCGGATGTGCTCACAGTGCCTGGATACATCATCTGTAGTTCTAGCCTAAGGTAGGTACCTCCCTAGCCGGGATCACCCAGGCCCCAGGCGTGCAGGGCCCCCAGGGCTCTGCCTAGTAGAAGAACTAATCATAAGCGTGGATTGGAGAACCTTAAAAGTCAACCCCATTCTTCCCCACCAGCCACTTTCCTAAGCCCGAAGCGACTCCTACTACAAGACGCGCACCTTTTACATGGACAGGGCATGGGCTGATTATCCCAACGCCAATGGAAGAATTGGTCTACCTACTCGTAGTACGTGCGTATGTACCTACAGGCCTAGAGCTGTACCTCCGACTTGACTGATCTGGTGTTTCGGTACCTCTACGCAGATTTGTGCAGTACAAACCGTAATAAAGTGTAGCTGGTGGTCTTGTGTTGCAACGTTTACGTGTACCTAAATTCACCCATCATTTTCCTTCAGAGACTCATTAGCTGCCTGGTCACTCGCGGATAGGTTATTTCCAGGCTTGTTCCTCTTGTCTCTTCCCCGCTCTCCAGTCACCTGTAATTCCTACCTTTGCCTCCCTCCCTCCCCTTTTTATCACTTTTGTCTTCTCGTCGCAATCCACTGAACTCCATGCCTGGTCGGCTGAAATAATTTTCGTCTTTACATCCTGACCAACAGTCCATTGCGTACTTACCTACAACGCTGGTCCAAGTTTGATAAGCTACTCTCACCCAACAAGTTTCGCGACGGCTCTTCCCTTTTCAACAATGGGCCACCGCGTATAGCCCCGTTGCCATACGTCGAAGAGTGCTGCATTGGAAGAGAAGTTAAAGAAGGAGGATGAGAAAAGAAGAAGACAATAGCAGAAAGAGACATACCAAACAAGAGCAAGAAGCAAGAAGATCAAGAACGCCTACGCACTACCTACCTATTTCACCAGCCATTAATACCGGCCATCAGTTTATTCATCCATCTGTTTCGCCAATTACACTAACCTAGAAACCTTCGTTATTACGTTTTTGTTGAAGCCATTCCCAAGGTTGCCGCTTCGTCTTTCACGAAGGGGCGAGATCAAAACGTCCTGCGAACTCGTTTCGCCCAGCTGAAACGCTCCTCCACATCTCGTTCCGATCTTAGACCTGCAGCGGCGCCCTTGTAGCGGCGTTCTGGAGGCCTTGGCCAATTCCATTGGCGTTCCGAACTGGGTTTTCTTTACTGCAGCCTTTGCTAGTATTTCATCTTTCCCTTTCTTATTTCTCTGTTTGCCGGTACCTTAGACGGATTTCGCGATACCCCTCGATAGACGTAATCAACCTCGAACTGGTCAGTATTCAATTTTTCTTACACCGCAACTCCTTCATGCCCGCCTCTTGCATAATCCGCCTTCGCTACAGCCTTGTTCGCTCCCTGCCATGCTCTTTTGCAGGGGCTTGATCTTTAAGGCTTGGGTCGTGTTACTTGCTACACGATGCTCATATCGTCCACTGGCGCCTCTTAACTCCCCAGTTTTGTTGGTTTGCTTTGAATACTCATAGCTAACGTATAGTGTAGCTTGCGAACCACCCTTCTATCCCCGCATATGCGCATACATATACACATATACCTTCCGAGACTCGCAGATTGCAGCACAGTTCGTTAAAGTTGTTCATTCGCCGGATCGATCATTTAGAAATAGTGATCCTTCTCGTCTATCCCCGAGAATTTGCTTGGAATTACACCGTAATCAGGACATTCATGTTCACCTACGCCAAACATGAGCACTAGCAACGTCAAACCCAGTCCCGCACCCAAAGGCGGCCAAGGGGGGCTGGCCACTCTTGGGCCTAGCAGCAGCTCTATTCTTCTCGATAAACTCAATGTCCGACGATCTACCCCGGATTCAGAAGCGCTCGCCAGCTCGGATGACGAACCAGAGGCGCACCGTGGGGAAGCACTGCAACATCCCATTCAACCTCAGAAGCCCGTCCGGCGTGCGTCCTGGTTGAACGACACGTCGCAGGCTACGCTGCCTCATCCTAGGAAGGGGTCATTTGCCGGCGCTTCCATGTCCCCAACCGCCGTAACTCACCCCAGCACCCCCTCGGCTGATGTAGGTGCCGCTTGGGCACCGCATTCTTCTTCAGGGACAATGGGTCGTGCCGGATCTTCTTTCCACTGGCCGACCGCCATATGGACTGCGGAACGGAAGGAGCCACCATCCCGATTAACTGAAGTTCTACCGTCGCCCACCTCGACTGTCCCAGCTGGCCAGGGCTTCTTTAACGGCGAAAACTCCGTGTCCCAGACCTCACCCACCCCACGCGAGCAGGGAACCAGTTCACAAATTCCCTTCGCTATACCCTTGCATCCTACGCCGAAGACATATCGCTCACAGTCATACTCGGTCGGACAGCTAGACCCAGAGTCAACAACCTCATTGCCCTCGTCTACTATGACCGGAAGGACACGGGCACCTGGTCCCCCGGGACTTCAGCATCGGCCGTCCCGACCTAGTATGTTGAGCGAGATGTCGAGTGATGGGGCAATGTTGGGGAAAGTGAAAGAAGTCGAGGACGATGAAGAGAGCCCCAGTGAATCGCCCAAGACAATCCATGAACAACAGACTGCGGAGGCTAAAACAATCGAAATGCTCACGCGGGAGAACGCCTTGCTACGCCAACAGCAGCAATACCAGAATGCAAGGATTCGACCACGTGCATCCACCGGCTACGGGTTGGGGAATGGATATAATGTGCATAATGCACTGCCTGAGGAATCGGACTACGCGGTGGACGAGCTGGAGGATATGATGGATGGCCAAGATCCTGCGGCGAAGCGAGCTCTCCACCGCCGCATGAGTGAATATGCTGGGTCGTACCGATCGCCTTACACTCTGGAGAATAGAAAGCTCGAGAACGTTAAGAAGGCGTTTTGGCAGAGCTCACTCGGATTCGGCGGCCTATCGGATATCCCACAAAGTAGGCGCCATTCGTTCGCCGATGTGCCCACTCGCCAACCGTCGATTAGTTCCATGGGAGAACCTGTGTCTTTGCATGAGGCTGGCTCCCCAGATGCGTCTCAAGGCCAGGATTTTTCAATGTTCACAGAGACTAATCCCTTCGGCGCCCCGAATCACATGTCATACAATACTGGCGGCCAAAGCCTCCAGAGTGCTCAACAAGCTATGGCCTCATCAGCTTACAACAACGGATACCAGTCCACTTTTGGAATCGTTCCCGGATACTCGAATCGCCCTCCATCACCGCATCGCGGCTTGTTCGGTATGAGTCAACCGAGGCACAACCAGATGTTGCATATTGTGCTTTTCAAATGCTCGCGAGCGGATGTCTTTTATATCCAGGAGGGCACGGGCTTGACGGTGAAGCCTGGTGACTTGGTCATCGTCGAAGCGGACCGAGGGACGGATCTCGGCACCGTAGCCCAGGAAAACGTGGACTGGCAAAGAGCAAAAGAGCTGAAAGAACATTACGCCGAAGAGCACTACAAGTGGCTAGTGATGTACTCCCAGAACGCTGCTGTTGCACAGGAAGGCACTGGCGCCGGTCTCATGGCCGCATCCAACGGGTTGCATGGGAGCACCATGGGCGGAATGGGGCCTCCAAGTGGACATCATATGCAGGAGCCTAACTCTGGTGAACTCAAGCCGAAAATGATCAAACGCCTCGCACAAACCCATGAGATCCAGGCTCTTCGCGAAAAGGAAGGGAACGAGGCCAAGGCCAAACGCATGTGTATGGCGAAGGTGAAGGAACATGGCCTCAACATGGAGATTCTTGACGCTGAATTCCAAATGTAAGTGGTTGGCCCCTGAAATGGAAAGGGAAACATGGTGCTGACTATTGCAGGGATTGGAAGAAATTGACATTCTACTACTTTGCGGACTCGTATATCAACTTCAACTCCCTTGTCACGGATTTGTTCAAGATATACAAGACAAGGATCTGGATGTCTGCCATCAACCCGGCCTCGTTCGCCAGCCCAACCCTTGGTTTGCAAGCTCCGAGTGGCGTTGGGCCTGGTGTCGTCGGGGTAGGAAGAGCAAGCGGCGCCAACAGTGCTGACAGACGAGGCAACCAGGGCCAGGAGCCACAGGGGGCCGTATTTGCCGGCGCAAACCCGCCCGGCCGCCCGTTCCAACCAGCATTTAATTCACCGTACAGCGCGGCAGAAAGGCCTCCGACAGGTTCCTCAGCATATCCTACGGGGGCCTTTCCGTACTCGGCGTATGGAGCATATGGCAGTGCTGGTAGAGGAACTGGCTACAACATGCCAAGCATGATACAGACAGTGGATGCATATGGCGCAGCTTTCCCCCAGAACGCTGATTTCCCACCCAGCATGCGAACACGGTTCACAAACCCGCACGAAGCTCCTTCTCACGACCAAACGCAGCCTAACCTAGCGGCTCAGAACGAGTGGGCTGCTGCATTCCAGGGACTGTCCCTCAACACTCGCTAAAATTATGCCTAAATGGCTTCATTTTTCGGCCGCGGGCTTCGGCCGACGCCGCATTCGCTTCTCGTACTATACTTTACTCTTTCCATAGTAGTCACCGCGACAGGGCAGATAAAGGGGACGATGAAATTTTGGCGTTGGCCGGATCTTGTTTTACAGGGTTAAGATGGTGGATTTACGAGAGCAGCACCGGGCTAAGTTACAAGTTCCGGTGCTGTTCTCCCCTCACGACTGACTTGATTCACGACGACGGCATTAAAGACTTGACAAAGATAAAAGTATCAATGGGTTCAAGGAAGAAGAACATAGACTTGAGACGGCTGCGCAGAATCGCTGTAAATTGATGCGAAGACGAGAAAAGAGGAACATATTTGGTTCATTGCTTTTGGGCTTTTTTTTTTGTGAAAGACATGTACGACCAGCCAAGCAGACTCTGGATTTGTATGGGGTCTGGTTATCATGTTTTTTTTAGGCGAGAAGCTGCGACTCACAAGTTTGACGGCAACGGAAGATACTCTAGTAAGGGTATTTTGTTTTCGTATAGGGTCTCAAGCATACGAAAAAATAATACTTCTTTTTTCCCCCGCTTACTTCTCAAAGTGATAGTAGTACTAACTATCATGCATTATTCAAATTTCATATACTGTCCCCCTAGACTCGTCACAGAAAAAGCATAAGGAGGTACATCTTATATCACAGCTTCCCACAACACAAATTATGTAACCTTTCAACACTACGATCCCAAGGTAGGCACGAGCCTCGATAGGTATGTGGTAGGTATGGCTATAGGTCTCTAAAAGAAGTGTTCCTAGTCCGCAATGATATGACAGGTACGTTCCGGTGGCAGACAACTTCGCGCCTTCCTGCCCTTGACACTACTATTATGCACACAACTTGCTTTTACTGGTATTTTTGCTCTCTTGACTCTCCTCTTCGTCTCATGCCCAGAAACCCGGCATACTCTTAACAGCTCTCAACTTCTATGGTGACTTCCCTTTATACCATACCGACCAACCTTCAAACTCCTTAGAGGCCATCTAGATAGATCGGCCCACTCAGCTATTCAATATGAAAGCCAAACGACTCCTCGATACCAATGGTGGGTAACATGGTACCTTCTCAAGTTTGTGGTAATCCATCTCTGACGATATTTCCTCAGCAAGTGTAGAGGAGATTGACGAGCAGGCTGGCCCAGAGAAGCTGCAACCACACAAGAAGAAGCGAAGACTTGCCCGCCTAGAAGAATACGAGGAAGATGTTGGACGCGCTAGGAGCCGGTGAGTTCCTATCAAACATTGCTCTGGCAAACAAGATGCTCAGACAATTCATTCGCACAGAGACTTCCAGAAGTGGGCCAAAGTATTTGAGAATTTTGGCGAGGTCGAGGCCAAAAGATCTGCAGCTTTCCTCAACAATTTCCGAGCCGATGTAAAGAAGAGAGAGGCCGAATTTAAAACTTACAGACATAATGAAGAGAAACAGTTGTCAGTGAAGGTCCATCTCGACTGATTGTTGTTTCGCTAACTCCCTCGGATCAGTGTCGAGGGCGCAAATAAGCTGGCTGTTATATTCAAAGAGGTATTTGACGATAAAGACCGACAATCTCGCCCTGTTCGCCAGGAAGAGCACATTCTATATAAACAAATGCGGTCCATCACGGCAGATTATCAGTCACTTATGAAGCAGTACAATTCTGTGGAGGAACAGCTCAGCGCCAACAAGCTTCAATTGCCGGAAGTCAACTTTGAGCAGGATAGATTGGACTTTAAGGAGCTTTTAGTTCGAAGTGTCTCGCATGGTGTAGCTCTAGTAGAGCGCATATTGGCTCCGAAACTGAGGCCGAGCACCATTTTTGAACAACCTACTACAAACAAACTTGACGAGGTGGCAAAGAAGTTGTTCGATGGTAGCCAGGAAGTGTTCGGAGGAGAGACCTGGGGCCACATTGCCGAGACGCAGGTGAAGTATTTCACGGCCATGGCGGCAACGGCGTTGCAAGAGTAACTCTAAATGCCAGCGATGCTGCCATACATGCCGTGACCCATGACGGGCAAAAAGCTATCCTATTTCTTTTCTAAGCTACCAAGTAGCAATATGCACTCTGCTATTTCGATGATCATAGATAGGTAGTTCATTGCCAAGTCCGTAACCAATAGGAATCTGGAAACTAGCTTGACAGGTCCTCATCATGTACATGCGATATGTGTAGTTATATGTGCGTGTATGGGTTGGTAGTGGTGGCTCGTGTGAAGCATCCAAGACGTTGGCGGATGCATTCCCTCTTTGTCTCACTAGCCACAGTAGCCACATATATCTACTCAATGTACCTAGGTACTTGAACCCTGACACGCGCGAAGCCACTCGCCGAGGGAGGTGGGGTTAACAGTAGGGGCTAGTACAACACTAAGGCGGAAACAACCTAGTGTATTATCGCTTAATTTTTCCGGCAATCTGCCCACACAATCCCCTCAACCACCAAATTTCTTGTCTGCCGATTTGGAGATTTTCTATTCTTTCTCACCAGACCACCAACGACCCTCGACCATCCATTTTCGCAGGCCTCAATTCCCAACCTGGTATGTAGAGTCGCTCGCGCACCCCGTCTCGTATTGATTGTGTCTAACTCTCGTTTTCCGCCACCGACAGTCAAGATGGGTGCCCTCAAGTACGTCGAAGAGCTTCAGAAGAAGAAGCAGTCTGATGTCCTGCGATTCCTCCTCCGAGTCCGCTGCTGGGAAGTATGTTGAAACCTCTCTCGAATCTCGTTCCCTCGTTCGGCACGAAAGAAGCAACCATGCACACATATGGACACACACATCTGCAATATCGAGACCCGAAACGTGGATTCTGTGGATTCTGTGGATTCTGTGGACGCTGTCTTCTCTCTGAGAACGTGTCTTTGCTATACACTCGTTGAACATTAGCTGAGAGTGCATTAATATAGCTCCGTCAATTGAACGTTATCCACCGGGCCTCGCGTCCTTCTCGTCCCGACAAGGCCCGCCGCCTCGGATACAAGGCCAAGCAGGGCTATGTCATCTACCGTGTGCGCGTGCGCCGCGGTGGTCGCAAGCGGCCCGTGCCCAAGGGTGCCACTTACGGTAAGGACTTTTTATCTTTTTGATTGTATTCTGGTAGATCTACATGACGGTGTTACTGACGATGATTGCGTGCTCCAGGCAAGCCCACCAACCAGGGTGTGAACCAGCTCAAGTACCAGCGTTCGCTCAAGGCCACAGCTGAGGAGCGTGTCGGCCGTCGCTGCGCCAACTTGCGCGTTCTCAACTCGTACTGGATCAACCAGGACTCCACCTACAAGTACTACGAGGTCATCCTCGTCGATCCCCAGCACAAGGCCATCCGCCAGGATCCCCGCATCAACTGGATCGTCAACCCCGTCCACAAGCACCGCGAGGCTCGCGGTCTTACTGCCACGGGCAAGAAGTCTCGCGGTCTCAACAAGGGCCATCGCTACAACAAGACCAAGGCTGGCCGCAGAAAGACTTGGAAGAGACACAACACCCTCTCTCTCTGGCGCTACCGATAAGCGTGTGCTGCTGCTAACGGAGGCAGTGGTCACGGCGGAGGTGACGGCGTCGACTAGGGCGAGGACAACCTGGAAAACCTGGGTCATGATTTGGGATGGAGTGAGGTCTTGCTTCTCGGTAAATAGGGCATGCGTCTGGCTCATGAATTCTGTCTGGAGTTAAGCTACTTAGTCAGAAGAGGAACAAAAAGTTTTCCTTACTTCAGGCTTTCTTACTATATTGATTTTTCTTGCTAAAATGTGATATCATCCCTTTTTTTCTTCTTCTACAAAACAGTGCCTTACGTTTTCCTGGTTGATTACCTGATTACCTTTTCGGGCGAGACTGTCACTGTAAATTGTCAATACGAGTATGTCCTGAGGCCTCTCTCTCCGGTGCCTGCTAACAACGATGGACGGTGAGAAGAACGTGTCTTCTGACAGGGTCAGGACTGCCCCCCCGCCACCGAAAGCCATATTATGGTATGTATCTGACTTGGTACATTTGACTCCTTCGGCTCAGGGAAGCTGCCACGCCTCCTTTCCCCTTTGCTGATACCTACCTACATGTAAGTATGGAGCACCTAGATAAATGCTAGGTTGGGATGACTGCACAGAACATGGCATTCGTTCTACCATTACGAAACTGGCGGTGAATAGGTAGGTATCCATCGGCATGGACATTATGTTTACAACTAGGCATATCTCGTCCTATAGTCGCCGCAGTTGAGCCGGATTTTCTTGACTAGAGGGTCATATCGTTTGTTTGTTGAGATCGATTACATGGCCGCCACCGTGCCATCGGTATGAAGATGGTTCTCATATCATCTCCCTATACGCCAGCACTGTTAAAGATTTTTTTGTTTTAATCATAGCATAGCACATACGAGTTAAAAACGAGTCATGGTTTTATATGAAGAGCTCTTTTTGGTTTTATTGACCTATCTGGAATGTGGCAAGACACCGGTTTTCATCGCATCGTTGCGTGAAAATATGTTCAGCCAATCCATAAGAGATCTGAATCTACCAGATACACACGGAGAAAAGACTATCGCAAGGGAAGGAAGATTTTGCATGAGAGAAATTTTGGTGTCGAAAGAACACAACGGAAGATCTCATCAAGGACAGATTCTGCTTTAGTACGGTAGCCAGCTCCACCACCACTTCATCTCGGTTGCCATGGCCGAGAAGTCAAACCCAAACCCCAGCAGTGTGAGAAAGCTTGGTTCGTCGAGGGACTGATGACGCGTAAAGATAAGTGATTTGGGTACCATCATGGATGGCCATGTCGTTTATCCATTCAGCATCTAAAAGGCCCAGGTACGGATTCCGCAGATACCGTAATACCACGAATGGCTTGTTCCACCGTCCTAGGGAACAATATAGATGGACCAGTCTAGGGACAAGCCGCAGGAATAATCGTCCGAGAGGGGAAGAATAGAAAAAAGAAAACATCAAAGGAAACGAAGTCTATGGCGAGATCGAGCAAAGGATCCAAGTACAGGGAATAGCCGTAGAGTTCATCGTGGCCAAGGCGACTGTTCATGGTAAAAGTAGACCCAAAACAGCAGTCTGGCAGGACGAATGGCTACGGTGTCGAGGATGGTGTGCCATGCACCACAGGACCACTAGTGTACAGAGCAGCCCGTAGGATAGGGGGTGCCGATGAGTTGGTCCTGTCTGTCGTGAATGCAAAGTCATCAGGGTCGTATAGAGCATTCCATCATGCTGTCAAAGGCCTGAAATAACGGGGAAAATAGAAAGCCGCCAAGAGTACATGTCGTCCGAGTTCGTGTATCGTACCGTTACAACTTATCGTGTTACTTGGCTCGGCACTCTAGAAGAAAGCGCCGTCGCCGTTGCCCTGGTTACGCCCGGCACCGGGGTACGTCTGGTAGGAGTTCATGCGCGGAGGTTGCGGGGGGGCATTCTGGGGGCCAGACATGGTGACATTAGCCGGGCTCGGATAAGTCATCTGGGCCCGAGAGTCGTTCAGACCATTCACGTAAGCACCAGAGGACATCATAGGCTGATTGGCCATGGCTCGAGCTTGGTTACCATTGAGCGCGATCTGGCCCTGCGTGGGCTCCGATGGCGTCGTCTGTCCACTGGGGGTGCTGCTCTGGCTGTCGTGCTGCTGGATCTTGGCTCCAAGCCTTCGGCCGTGCGGTAATCCTCGGATGCCGGGGAGTAGAGGCCGGATGGCCTCAACCAAATCGTGCTTCATCTGTGGGGTCGAATGCTCCAGAGCGGTCTGGACAACATAGTTGGCAAACGAGTCCTTGACAAGACGCTCCATATCGCCAGGGGCAAGGAGCTCGCTGATCATTCGGTCCTTGGTACCCTCCGAGGCGCAGCGCAGGCATTTTTCGATCACGTTGGAGCTGAACTTGTGCCGAGACAACATGACAACCTTACCGAAGAACTTCTGGGCGAGGGGTTCGGTGAAGCTGGGCTCGTTCAAGTCGATGATGTACTGTAGGACGTAGTTACCGTATGGATCCTGCACGAGGCTCAGGGCGTGCTCGGTGATTTGCAGGATCAGGTAGCCCTTCTGGCCACCCGAGGCATGGTCAATGCATCGCTGTAGCACACAGCAACCGTGGCGGTGGGTGCCAACCTCGATACAGTGCTGGCCAACAGCAGCGAAGATGAACTGGGAGTCCTCGGGGCGCAGCTTGTTTAGGCACTTCTGGATCACGTGGTTTCCATTCAAGTCTTGGATAAGCTCGACGACCTGATGGCGCAGGGCCTCGATGATGAGGTTGACATGAGTCTCGTTGGTGACGAACTCTATCATCTTCTGCAGAGCCCGGGTTCCATGTTGATTGAGCGCAATACGGACCATATCCTTGGCGGCATTCTGAATCAGCACTGTGCGCTCATCGTCGTTGCAATACTCCAGGAGCTTCTGGCACAAATAATTTCCAAACGGATCTGTCATAAGCTCGACGACATGCGGGCTCGTCTCTGCCCAGATCATGTGGATCTGGGCCGGGTCACGATTATCAAGTTGTCTCTGAAGGTAACGGCAACCATGCTGGTCCTTGCAGAGTTCATAGATGGTGCCCCGCACCTGCTCCAGAGGGAGATTCGAAAAGCGGGCTTTGGAGATACACATGTTAGCCGTGATTGCACATTCATTCATCCATCATAGCGCGCGAGAACTCACCATCGTCATTCTGAGCACGACGTTGCTGCATCACACGCTGCTGCGAATCGCGAGGCTGAACATTCGGCTGATACACAGCGTTGTAGCCCGTGTAGTTCTGGGGTGGGTAGCCATTCATATTCATATTCTGCACGCCCATGGCCAACATGCCCATGTTGTAAGCGCCGTTAGGGCTGGCCGGATTGTATGGGGGATACATCGGGTAAGAGCCAACAGAGGGAGACACAGCCGACATGTTGGTGCCTCCGGCCGTGACCGGGACCTGAGCAGGAGCCTGGCTTGATGCGATGGGACCAAAAGACGGCGCACTGGCTTGTAGCTGGGATTGAATAGAGGGGAAAGTGCCAGCAGGCGGGGAGCTAACAGCATGGTTGTCTCCAGACAATTCCCGGCTGTGTCTCTTCATAGCTCCGGCAGGGAAGCGACCAATGCTGGCATTATGGTTGTGGAAATGCTGTTGGGCGTGGGCATTGGCCGATTGGACGGCAGCGCTAGACATGTTCTTAACAGTTGGGATATCATTGCTGGAGAAAGAGCTCTGTAGCTTTGGAGGGCTGGCCAAGCCTTGGGTAGCCGAGGGGGAAATGCCCGACGTGGGCGTTGTATCCGCCGCGTTCTCCATGTAAGAGATAGCGTTTAGATCAATGGAATGACGGTAAGGACGAGATGCCGACGCATTGGTCTCTGCCTGGATAGTACCCACGGATTCGCTACTGCTGTGCACAGAAGGAATAATAGATAAACTTTGCTGTTGACGATGACGGGTAATGTTGCCCCATCCGTTGGAGCCAGTACCTTCACTGTTTCCAAGCTGGGTAGTCAAATCCATTGTACTAGCTAGCTGGAAAATAGAAGGATAAGTTAGCAAGCGCTCAACATACGAGAAACCTCGAAGAGAGAAAGAGAACCGTCTATCTGGTCTTCTCTCTTCTCTGCTCAATGTTCAAGGATGGTGGGAGAAAGAAAGTGTGTAAAGGTTGTGAAAATACAAATGGGAAGGCTTTTGTGCTTGAAAGTTCACGGAGAGCCCCGACGTCGATTGTATTTTTACCTCGACGTGCTGATTTGTGTATCCGCAGACGGGACCAGATATCAATCGAGCAGAGGGGGTACATGGAATAAAAGAAGAGATAAAATAGGTGGAAGGTACTTTTCAGCACTTGCAAGACCATGAACATGGTGATAGGTAACTGTAAAAACCCCCACCAACCAGCGTTCCAATCTCTGGGATTGTAGGTATCAAGACAACATCACTTACCACGTTGTGATTGCTGGTCTGCGGATGAAGTCGAGGAAAGTGATCCTCGCTGCTGTCAATGGCCGAATAAGAAACAGACTCGGCGTTGGTGTCGTCGTCTCGGAAGAGGAAGCCGGTTGTATTATTATGATCGATATTATCGTAAAGGTTGCCTCTCCGAGTTACAGGGAAAGAATACCGGTTTAACCTATGGGTATCTAGATTAGATCTCTTTGCTTGCAGCCAAGCACCCAATGGGTATGTCAATAAAGAAGATAAAATGTAGTGTAAGGGATTCGAGTGGTTATGAGTTTTCGTTGTATATCGTGGTTTTGAAGAATATGTGAGAACTTAGTCGCCGATGAGGCCTTGCCACATAGGGAAATTGGAGCTTTTAGGTAGGTACAAGGCCTGTAGATGAATTGGGTGCCGTTTTAGCGCCCGTATGTTCATAGAGGTAGGTAGATCAAATGTATCTGTGTAGGTGCAGGTGCGAACATGGTTCCCACGTTCTGCTACATGTCCCTCTTTTGAATGTCTCAGGTACGAGTAGTTGAGAAGACAGTGACTAAATTAGAGACTGAGAATGATCGGGAACACCTGTAGGCCACCAGGTCCAGGTACTTCTAAAGCATGAAGGGGAGTTGGGAACATGGTTCAATTCACACATGCAAGCAGATAAAAGACCATTATGCAAGGAATTGGCAAAAGCACACCTTGGTACTTATAACATCAAAAAAATAGTATTGCAATGGCCCAACTCTGGGTGTTTCTTTTAGGGCAAGGGTTTCATGGACTGACAGCACTTGACTTCAGGCTCTAAGAAAGTGTTGATGGTATCACTGGCTTGCCAGGTTAGGGCTACAAGACGATGCCCGCCTGCCCTTTCATCTGTTCCACTTCTTACCCACCCAATGACTATGGGCCAGAACTGAATGTGTAAACGGGATTTGAGAGTGACGATGAATGTGGGATTGGTAAGCGCATAAAAGCTGCAATGGCAGCGGTTTCAAGGTTTAAAGCTGTTTTGAGTACTTACGAGTTTGTAGCTCGATGGCTGGTTGGGTCTTGTCGGAGCGCCTCCTCCTTTTCCTCATCATCACTATTCCGCCGAGTTGTTGGGACTGAGCGGTAGGGCTGCTCGTCGTTGTACCTAGCCGGAATAATCGACTGCGGGGACGTGAGCTGCGAACCAGATCGTGCTGGTCGGTTAACCAGCCCTGGCGGTGATACCAGACTCGACATCGAGTACCTGTTTGGACGGGAAAACATGGTCGGAAACCCAGTATTGGTGTCATGATACTTGTCACGGTACTCGGGAGGCGTGGTCGGCTCCGATTGATGGCCGGGTACGGCGAGCATAGGCGCCAGATCTTCTCGCAGCTCGCGCTGCTGCTGGTCCACCTCCTGCATCAACGCTTCGAAGCGCCGCTTCTGCTCCCGGAGATGTTCATATTCTAGCTTCTTCTTTTCCAACTACCATGACCAGTCAGTTCAGCGTCCATCCAATTCGTCCTCACTCCGTCCTCATGACCTCCTCCCTCATCCCCTTCACCAAGGTGGAAGCTTACAAGTTGAACCTTATACTGCGCAGGCTGCTGCAAATAAAATCAGCTCTTCGGTCCCACAGTAACGAGACATATAATTCGCGGACTGAAACAAATCAAGACTCATCCAAGAGCTGACAATATCCAGATGATCCGTCATCGCGAATGGAACGAATCTCTGTTCGGAGTGTATTGGGAAAACTCACGACTGCAGTATAGTCCGAAGGTTGGGTCGTCGTTATAGAAGACAGTGTTGGTACACGCCCCGAATCGGTCGTGAATCGTCGGGGCAGGGTGGTTCGGAGGTCTTGCGAGGCAGGTTGCCTGCCGTTCCGCGGTGGTGAGACAAGGGAAAGGGAATTCATGGCCGCTTCGTTTCTCGCAAATTGGCTGGGCAGAAATTGCGAATCATCCATCGACTTCTAACTTCTTTATCGTTACAACACCTCTACTTTCGTACGCGTCAAATTGGTGTTTTGTGGGATTCTATAAACTGGGGGACAATCAGTCGGGTTGCAAACAATACTCTGAAACAATGATATTGTATAATGGTGCAGGCAGGCCAAATTCCAATCCTCATCAAGGGAGACAGATTGGGCGCAAAGGGCTGGACCGTGCCAGTGCCACCCCGGTTCGCAATAAGTCCTTAATGTCGTAATGCCACCACAGAAACAGAAACCCCTCCCCCAGGAACATGAAATGCGCGGGGGAAGTACGTGACGATGGTTCCCCAGATGGGAAAGGAGCGCGAGGTTGGGTGGTTATATGGACTAGATTTTATAAAAGCACGATGGCTCGGGACACTTACAGTGGGATAAGAACAAAATATAATCACAGGAATATGCAAACGCGGCCCTGGAGAGCCAGGGGCGGCAGCATGAGGGGAAGAAAGTTGCAAATACAGAAACGAAAAGCGAGTGGAGTTGTGCGAAGCACAAAAGTTGATCAATGTTTCGATTATGGAAAGCAGAAAGCAGATGGAGGGTAAAGGAGGTTTAACAGACCAACTGCAAGACACACTTATCTGTTTTAGTCTCGACTAGACTAGGTAGGTGCAGAGTAGGGGCTTTCCTTGGTCATTTATACTGAGCAGGGGACATTTAGACTGCCTGACTGCGTAAGAAAAGACCCCCATAAGGGTCTAGCGTGATATAGTGCAGACAGATACACGCTTGGTACAGGGAGAAGCTACGTGTACCTGTAACCTGTAACCTGCGAGACTAGAGCCAGAGTGTGCTGACTTTTCCTTCTTCGGCGGCAATGCGGCGCGGCGTGTGCCGTGCGCTTTGCAGAACAGCGCACCGCAGCGAAGCGTATAAGGGGTCTCGGGGAGGGATTAGAGGGGTTTTACGTAGGGAGTTGTCATTTTGCGCATACCGAAGCGTCAAATATTGTTAGTAGGCACACTCTCTCCCGAAACCTTAATAGGCATGTATGCTTCGCAAACACACGTTTTTCAATTGCAAAACTAATGTTGGTATTAGAATACGGATGCGACCAACAGATTACTGCTTATGTGGCAAAGCTACAATAATCATCTTCTAAAAGCGTAATGTAATGGCGTGCTTCTGGAAAGGCTGGAGCTAGATTGATATTCAGCCATATCCTACACGTACATCAGTCCGGAGTGCTGATCAGTTCTGGATGCCTTGGGCAACATCTACATCTACCCATACTGTCATACATCTGTAGAGACCGACAACCAAGCAGGTTTCTACACGAATGCATTGCAGGAAAGAGAACTATGTAGCGGAATTGTCGATTACATAAGCGCATTGGGTCAGTTTGCCCCTCGGCAACCATCGTACGTCTTGTTTCTATTCATCATTGCCAAATGCTAGACCTCTCGAGGCAGATGTAAGCATGTACGTGTATATAATTGGTAAATTGGCCCAAGACTTCAAAGAGTAGCAGACTGGACAAACAGCACTATATTTGGCTACTCGTAGACTACTTATCTGCGTAACAGAAATTATGAACCCTACTGGTAACCTGGTTTTTGGTCGTTGCTCTGCCCCTCATAACACGTAATTTGTAGCGCCTCTATTTCAGTCGACGGACTCAACAGAGCGGTGAAGGAAAAGAGAGGGGGGCTCTACCTAGGCCCCTACGAGGAGCCGTTCTTGTTTAACGGAATATCCAACCTTTTATAGATAAGCGCATGTTTATTATAGTAGTGTGGGGAGATCTGAACTACTGAGTAGGTATCTGCACGAAATAATGTTGCCCCTTCAAGTTAACCTTGATCCGTTCAAGTCACAATCGCCGCCTATATCACATTTATCACTCTAAAGATACTTCACACCACACAGCACTTGAGTACTTGATTTTTTCAGTATCCATACTCATACCGCTCAATGTTTTGTTTTCAGCCTATCAACAGAGCACTTACCAGCGGCGCAGGCAAACCACTACTGCCCGCTTACAAATACCTCCGGTTTTATCGCGCTCATTGTTAGAGACCTTGTTATTTATAATTTTTAGATACATGCAGATGGTACTCTGCCCGTGATCGGATTAGGCTAACCAGGTAAAGATAGCATTATGAACCTTGGGGCTTGGTAGTCCCATAGATGCTAAAAGGCCGGGCTACCTAGGAAGGCCACTATTGTGGGGCTTCAGATTACCTACAGGCACCTTCTTATGTGGTCGATTATTTGGTTGGATGAAGCGCATCTCTACCTTTTCCTTTCCATCAATTGTTTGTCCCCCACCCGGTGTTTTCTGCGTTTTCTGACTGGCTGTAGACCTCCGACTTGAAGCACATCGATCACCCGGTCCAGGGCGTCTAGCCTAGGCCTTGAACGGCAAAAAGCGAACAGCTTTGCAGGAATTGAGCGCCCCCGCAAAGCGGCACGGTTCTGACCCGATACCACCTACCACAATGTTAGGTTAGGTAAGGATATGGAGGTAACTGGGGGCTTGGTGTGGTTGGATAGGTTCATACCGGATGCCCAACTGAGAACATAAACATGTGAGTGTAGACATGCATCGTCTCCTCCGTATAAATATTCCGAATTAACAGGAAGCTTTACAGACGCTCTCCTCATAATATCTTTTTCGTTGCTAGCTCTGTCAATTGTAAGTCTTCCTAATAGGCCTATTTTCCAAAGATAATCGTTGGAGCCCAAAATCTACGCATCCGACCAAGAGCATCATTGGATAGTCTATAGCAGACGCGCATGAGATTCCCCACCACTCGTCCGATGCGCCTCTCCATGTTACACCCACTCTCTACTGATTTGATCTCAGGTGCAGCGCTGGCTTGGCTGGAGATCCCTATTCTCAGGGTCTTCCAGCTTGCTAATTAGGTAGACAAGCGTTGATTCCTACCTAGCGCTGTTCATAATGCGCCGTTGAAGTCGAAGCGTCTCAATAGCGTGGCCATCTCGAAATAAGTGACACCGTGTGGGCCTATCACAGGTTGGACACATATCACAAATCAGCCCCTTTCGCACAAGCATCGAAGATGGGAGCGGCCCGCGAGACTGCTACTGGTGTTGTGAAGCGGTACATACCTTGCGCAGGTATTATGTATGCATCGTTGCCGAAAAAAACCCCCGCGCCAGTTTATGTGCTTCCAGGATTCTATCTGGCATGACAATATTCCTGGGTGAGCGAGTGCCCCATTCATGCGACTGCCTACCTAGGAATGGGTCTCAAGGTTATCTCAGAGCAGCCCCATAGTGGCAACGTCAGTGGCCGAAGAGAGGGGGTTGGCGAACGAGCTCGTCATCTTCTTCCTATTTCACCGATAGTAGGATCGCAAGGGGCTCTCACACTAGGTTAGCCTAGCTGGAGACGGCAGAAACGACTGACAGCTGAGCCGCCATAAATACTTAACGGGGATAGGTATTGCCTGGCAGCCATTCCAGTTCCTCCTATTTCTTCCAGCTCCGAACTCGACCAATATATATAAGGATCTCGAACGGACGTGTACGCATACAGGAGCGAGGGCTTTTCTGTCGAACATCTGCTATACTAGATTCCAAAAAGCGTATACTCACCATGTTCATAATCATTTGATGTGTGGGCGCCGACTTATGCGTGGCCCACATCTTCTCTCCTGTGGACGGCTTAAGTCGCCTAATTATTCTATATTGCTAACCGCCGTTATCCGTGCATCTTTCCATTTTATAATTGAGCACCTGCAGAGCTTACACATCGTCTAGAAATTCTACATGGGTCTCCTCCCCTCACAGGAGAAACATATTACGGGAAGAAGATAATCCATTACCGTATATCAAGAAGTGTATATCATGTGATTAAAATCAGCTTAGTATCGCAAATGCTACGGTAAAAAGGATGGATGGTAAGGTTTGACATCTCTTTGCAAAGCCGGTCCCACTATAGCGCGGAGTCAATATGATTAGAGATGCAGACACCTGGAAAAAAGTAGCTTTAATCATAATAGCAACCTTGACAGATATCATGAAACCTTGAGTTATTACTATAGTACTATTACGGTTCTCATCACCATTTCTACTAATTTTTTCAGCCAAAACGTCCGGCGCAAGAGAAAATCTTCGGGCCAAATGCCAACGCAGCACAAAGTATCGTGCTGCAGAAAATATGCAGGCTAGCTGCAGTGGTGAGTTGCAAAACGAGGGGCAATTAAAGGATGATGGAGGGGTAAAGAGGGGCTGGCTAGCTACCCTCATTACGGCTCATAAGCTGTTGAGCAAACCAACCACAAGTCCGACTCTATCCTTTACCCACTGCTGTCCAACCATCCCGATTAACAATTGTCTGTAGTGTTATTTAATAGCCGCATGGGCGGATTCCTGAAAGACATGAACCATTCTACAGACCCAACCTGTATGGGCAGGCTCGAAAGCTTCCAGACATGATCGCCATATATGCACTTCCTTACTTTACGCATAGCCTAAACGTACAGCGTAAGATGAAGTGAGAAGCAATAACAATACAATTAGTTTCTATTAAACACGCATTATTAAACCTTTTCTAGCTCAGGCCATCTGCTTGTAACAGCAAACGCGGCCCAAAGGCACGTGCTCATGAGTGGATTGGACGAATACCACCTTCCATGATATCACAGCCGCATTAAGCTACAGCAAATTAAATAAAAAAGGAAATGCCGGGCTACACGTATGAGAAGGGCGCATTACCTACTGGGATATCATTAGGTTATACTATCTGCAACCGAAACGGGGACGCGCAACGTTCCACTTACACCTCCATAAAGTGGCCTGCGCCTAGTAGTACCCTCAATCCGTTACACAGCTCTTCATTATCCCTGTTTCCTATTGGAGGTGCGACTTGGTAGACGAGACGAGACTTGTACAGAATTAATCACCAAGGTAGTAATTGAGTAACCGCTCGTAGCCCACCAAAAACTACCACTCCTAGGGTGGTATCACCGTATCGTGTAAATGTATGCTATACGATCCGAAACTTAGCAGCTGGCCGACATGTAGAGAATTGGTCTATAGGTAGGTACATATGTACCGAACACCATACACTGGGCCGATATGCACACAATCGTGTTGCACACTTCCAAGTAAAAAAGATGCTGTCAAACAACTTATTTTATACTTGTAGGTAAAGGTACATATCATGAGTACGGTATGCATGTCGCTGTGGATGGTGCAGTCATCCTTGTTGGATAATCCAACCTTAAATTTGAGCCTCTAGATACCTACTCGTACGTACCGAAGCAAGCAATGCCAAGTGCTTGTTTCTTTATCGATAACGAGATAACAGAAAAGGCTAACCTTGTTACGCTGATGTGGTCGCAATGGTGGGGGACTGAGGCTTGTTGTTGCTCTTAGCGACCAGTCATCTCTGGAATTTTTCCTCCCACCAGCAACAGTTGCCACCTTTCGGCAAGCTCGTTGTCGCGATGCCTTACATTGACGATGGGTTCGAGGCTCTAACCAAGCCATTC
Organism: Poronia punctata; assembly: GCA_022579005.1. Classification (NCBI taxonomy): domain Eukaryota; kingdom Fungi; phylum Ascomycota; class Sordariomycetes; order Xylariales; family Xylariaceae; genus Poronia; species Poronia punctata. Next base: position 102,973 of record MU401476.1, read on the forward strand.
TACAATGGCAAGAAGTTAACTGATCCCATATCCGCTGTGGAAGATAAGAACCAGCTGCTTCCTGCGTTCTTGAAGGTCAAGGGTATGTGTGCCCCTCTAGTAATGCCATGGTCAATTGTCGGCTAACGATAACATCTTAGGTCTTGTGAAGCAGTATGTTGCCATTTTCCTAGTCCGCCGGTCTTGCGACAGGCTCAGCTTGTTGGTTTGGTTTGATCTGATCTGCTAATCACATTGCGCTTTAGGCACATCGATTCGTACAATAACTTTGTCGACCACGAAATCAAGGAGATTGTTCGGGCCAATAGAATTGTAAAGAGCGACGTCGATAGCAGTTTTTGGGTGGAATTCTTGGATATTAGGGTTGAAAGTCCGGAGAGCGTCGGGCAAAATGGATCGAGCACCAACCCCAAGGTCACGCCGCAGGAATGTCGGTTAAGAGATGCGACGTACTCTGCCCGCATCCTCGTCGACGTCGCATACACACGAGAAAGACAAAAAATCATCCGACGCAATGTCGAAATCGCGCGCATGCCGGTTATGTTGCGCAGTAACAAATGTCACCTGTACGGTGCCAATAATGCGAAAATGGAGATCATGAACGAGTGTCCGCTGGATCCTGGCGGATACTTCATTGTCCGAGGAACCGAGAAGGTTATCCTCATTCAAGAGCAACTTAGTAAGAATCGTGTCATCATCGAAGCGGACGAGAAGAACAATATCATTACGGCGTCTGTCACCAGTTCTACCCACGAAAGAAAGTCCAAGACATACGTTACGCTTAAAAAGGAGCGCATTAATCTCCAGCACAACGTCCTTGCCGAGCCTATCCCGATTGTCATAGTCCTCAAAGCCCTCGGCGGCCTCACAGATTACGAAATTATGCAGATGGTTGCCGGCTCCGACGCTCGGTACCAAGACGATTTCGAGATCAACTTTTCGGAAGCCGTGGTGGCCGAGGTCTTTACCCAGCAACAAGCCCTGGATTACATCGGCGCAAGGGTGAAGATGGGAATGAAAGGGAGGCCCGCGAGAGGAGGCCCGCCCCAGCCACGCCGTAGCACGACGGAAGAGGGTCTGGATGCTCTTGCCAACATTGTCATTGCGCACATCCCAGTCGAAGGCCTGGATTTCCACCCAAAGGCCGTCTACGTCGCTATGATGGCCCGACGAGTGTTGATGGCTCGTCACAATCCCAAGTTGGTGGACGATAGAGATTTCGTTGGTAACAAACGTTTTGAGCTTGCCGGGCAGCTCCTATCGCTTCTTTTTGAAGATTTGTTCAAGAACTTCCTAAGCTCTCTGAAGTTCAACATAGAGAATACTCTCAAGAAGCAGCACCGGGCCATTCCGGCCGACCCGCTCCTACAGATCGGGGCCCAGGGGAAGCACATAACAGAAGGACTAAACCGTGCCATACAGACGGGCAATTGGACTGTACAGCGATTCCGGATGAACCGAGCCGGCGTCACGCACGTGTTGAGCAGACTCAGCTACATAGCCGCTCTGGGAATGATGACCCGCATAAGCAGTCAGTTCGAAAAGACGCGTAAAGTCAGTGGTCCCCGTGCTCTTCAACCGTCACAGTGGGGTATGCTTTGCCCATCCGATACACCTGAAGGTGAGGCATGCGGGCTCGTCAAGAACCTGGCATTGATGACCCACATTACGACCGGCGCCGACGAGACGCCTATCAAACGATGGGCCTTTACCTTGGATCCCCCGGCGGAGCCTCTCGCGAATTTCTCGGGGGCGGAAATGCACAAGACGGGGGCGTACGTCGTACATATCAACGGTACTCCGTTTGCCCTGACACGGTCCCCTAAGAAGTTTGCCGCCAGATTCCGCACAGAGAGACGGCGAGGTTGGATATCTCCTTTTGTGAGCATCAACGTCAATGACAATCTGTGTGCTGTTCACATAGCAACGGATGAGGGCCGGATTTGCAGGCCATATATCATCGTGAAGAACGGGAAATCCAAGATAAAGGAGAGCCAGCTGAGGATGTTGCAGGCTGAGAAGGTCACGTTCGATCACTTTCTACAGAACGGTGTGGTCGAATATCTCGACGCCAACGAAGAAAACGACACGCTGATCGCCGGGACGGAAAAGGAAATCACAAAAGCAACAACTCACCTCGAAATAGAACCATTCACACTACTCGGGGCCGTTGCTGGCCTCATTCCCTTCCCCCACCACAACCAGTCCCCGCGAAATACGTACCAGTGTGCTATGGGTAAACAAGCGATAGGTGCCATAGCGTACAACCAGTTCAACAGGATCGACACCCTCCTCCTCACCATGGTCTACCCCCAGCGACCCATGGTTATCAGCAAGACGATAGAACTCATTCATTATGACAAGCTACCGGCAGGCCAGAACGCCACGGTCGTCGTCATGTCTTATTCCGGCTACGATATCGAAGATGCCCTGGTTCTAAACAAGGCATCGTTGGACCGCGGCTTTGGGCGGGCCCAGGTGTTCAAAAAGTATGCTGCAGATCTTCAGAGATATCCCAACGGCACCCGCGAGCGTATCGGGGACAAAGACCCGGAACTGGAAAAGAACAAGGCCTTGTCAAAAGACGGCCTTGCCGATGTTGGCTGCATGGTTGAATCGGGCCAGGTCATGATCAAGAAGGAGAGTCCGCAGGATACGACGAGTTCAACGATAGGAATGGAGCGGAGGGTCGAGGCCTTCCGCGACACTCCGGTCAGTTACAAGGCCGCAGACCCAGCTTACATCGACAAAGTCATGATCACCCAGACGGACAAAGAAACCCAGCTCATCAAGGTGCAGACCAGACAAACCCGGCGTCCCGAGATTGGTGACAAGTTCTCGTCCCGTCACGGACAGAAGGGTGTGGTCGGAATCATCGTGGATCAGGAAGATCTGCCCTTCTCGGATGCCGGCATCGTTCCCGACATCATCATGAACCCGCACGGTTTCCCCTCGCGAATGACGGTTGGAAAGCTACTCGAGTGCCTCACAGGTAAGGCGTCGGTCGTCAAGGGGCGCAAGGACTACGGCTATGGAGATGCCTTTCGTTCGCACCCGCTCGAGGCCATGAGCGCCGAGCTGGTCGACGCCGGTTTCTCGTGGGAGGGCAAGGATTATTTCACGTCGGGCATAACGGGAGAACCTCTCCAGGCGTATATTTTCAACGGTCCCATCTACTACCAGAGACTGAAGCACATGGTGCAGGACAAGATGCACTCGCGCTCGCGTGGACCGCGGGCCATCCTGACTCGGCAACCGACCGAGGGTAGATCGCGAGACGGTGGTTTGCGATTGGGAGAAATGGAACGCGATTGTCTCGTCGCCTACGGCGCATCCCAACTGCTTCTTGAGCGCTTGATGACCAGCTCGGACGCGGTGACGCTCGACGTCTGCCAGCGATGCGGCCTCTTCGGATCCAAGGGCTACTGCAACACTTGCAGGTCGAGCCAAGAAGTTGCCAAGATGACGATGCCGTATGCTGCCAAGCTCCTGGTGCAGGAACTCATCAGCATGAACGTTGGTGTACGATTGCAGCTGGAGGACGAGTTTCCTCACCCGCGGTAGGAAACAAAAAGAGGAGGTACACGAGGCATTAACCCCAATCAAAGCATAGGGAAGGCGTTTCTTTTGGAGCTTTTTTGGAATTCGCATTTGCAAGCGTGGAGTGGTTTTAGAGTGTATGGTATTCATTGCTTCCGTATCCAAACTGTGTACTCTAAAAGAGGTAGTAGCTATTGCATCTATGTTTTTACTTTGCGATAGACACGAGGGCATTTCAAGAAGGCGTCACATTCGTGGTTGTACTACGGTCAAAATAAACAGGGTCCATGTATCATGTGTTTTTTCGATTTCTCTTTTGCTTCCAAATTTCATGTGGAAGCATAAGTGTACGTATGCATGCAAGTGATATGGTACGTAATAGGTAGTTATTTTTCTCCTCATCTTCAATCAGTCTTTCCTGACCGTTCGTTAAGTTATGATCATACTGCAGATCAGTGGTCGAGCTTGCACCAGCTGTACACACGCCATCTTTATCGTATCTCTCCAATGATGACCATAGTAGTAGCGTCGAGGCCAAGACCAATAGACACCATTCTCTCAAGACTCGTGAAATCTCTATACAATTTCCCCATGGCCCAACCAACATCAACAGTTTTTCTTCCAGTCCTTGCTCTTTTCCCCCTATTTAGACCAGTAAAGAAGGGGAAAGAATACTCGCTAATTTCCTTTTTCAAGAATTCTTTTCCTTAGCCCCTCCCTTCCTCCTCCTCCTCCCCCTCCTCTTTTTTCTTCTTCTCCTTCCCCCTAACACCCGCAGCAACAACATCAAACTCGACAGCATCTCTCAAACCCGGTCCAGCACCAGGAACATGAGGAGCAAAGACGACCTTCATATATCTTTGCCAGGATTTAATAATAATCGGACCTTCTGTCGTCTCTGTCTCATCATCATCGACTGCTAATAATGATAATCGTTCCTTTCTACCGACAACGGGACGACGAAAGAGCGCGATACGCACAGCTATCTGCGTCGACCAGACCAAGCCAAGACTAGGCGTCTTCAAAGGTTCGGATCCATAAGGATCGTCTCCCCAACCGGTAAACCACCGCTGTTGATGATCGAGGGATAGGGCAGGAGGGGGTGCGGGTGTGAAATCTTCGGGTCTTGGTTCAGGCATGCTCGAGCGTACCATTATGTCGCTACTACTGGGCTCCTCCTCCTCCTCCTCCTCCTCCTCCTCCACCACGTCTGTATTATTATTGTTATTGTTGTTATTATCCGTCTTTGGAGGATTCATGGGGAATTTGCGGCTGCGCGAGGCCAATGGACTTTCTTGCGATAGGCCTTGATAATGATGATGATGATGAACGCGTTTTAGAGGCGTCTTAGTCTGCGAAGCGAACGATGACGGGACCGAAGAAGACGGATCGGAAGAGAATCGATCGGCAACCTGATTAGCAACCACGACAGCGAGATCATGCTTCCTCGCCAATTCTCGCAACAGATATCCCAACCGGACGAGTTCGGCTCCGCGCGCGGCCATATTGTTGTTATTATTATTATTATTCGACCCGCTACCGCCTCGTTCAAACTCTGCGCGGAAATTGGCCGCCACGGAATCGAGCACAATCAACCCTATATTACGTCTTGCCACCTCGACAGGGACCTGGTATGTGAGGATATGATCCTGGGATTCGAGGTCTGGCGTCACGGTGCTGATGACGCGGTCTAGCGACGGTTTTGTTTTTGTTTTTGTCTTTGTTTTTATTCCCGCATCGTCATCATCACGAAAAAAGGGATGCGAAGAGAGGATCTGCGCAAGCCGTTTAGTAGAAAGCGCCGCTTCCGTCGAGATATACAGCGACGGCCTCCCGAGTCCGTGCGGAGGCGGCAGCTGCGCGGATAACAGGAGGGTGAGCAGGAACTGCGTCTTCCCCACGCCGCTCTCGCCCGTTATCTCCGTGATGTAGCCCGTGGGTATGCCGCCGGCCAGGGCGGCGTCTAGCGGGCCGTCGAGGGTGCTGATGGTGCGCCAAGGACGGGCGACGACGAGTTCGGCGCCCGTCCGTCTCAAAGCGGGGCCGGCCAGATCGGCGCGCAGGGCGGCCGACACGGCATCGCACAGACGCTTGATGTCCAGGAGGGGGAGCTGTGTGCGTTTACCTATCTCGGGGACCTCGAGGGTCAGGAGGTCGGCGACTGTTATCTTGGACTTCTCGATGGCCGGTAGGAGACGCGCGTACCGGGCCGTGGGGAAGTCCGGTAGGACCTGGGACAGGTCGGTCATGAGTGGTGATGTTGCTGCATCTGTCCTAGTATTTTTTTTTTTTCTCTTCTTCTTCTTTTCTTCCCACGGCCGATGATATAACCGACAATGGGCTGTGATTTTTTCGTCTTAGTGAGCCTGGTATTCTCTTATCAAGATGTTTCTGTATGATGGCGAGGGCGACGATGGGAAATCGACGCGGGATAGGTACCTACCTACCTAACCTGGATTACTTCATTGAGATTGAAGTCGTGAACCCGCCAACTGGTGGACATCTGCTCGATGTTGAAGACAGCTGTTGCAAAAAGTTCCAGCAGGTGCAGCAAGGTAGGTAGGTACCTGTGTATCTACAATATTAAACGATTACTGTAATTGGTTAACTCATCGTTGTGCTATTCTTAGCTTGTCCAGCCCGCCGGGATTGGTGGGCTGATGGGCTACCCAGTATTAATACCTACACGTACAATGTAAGGCGTCTGACATGTACACAGTAGGGGTAATTACCTACTTCTTTCCCTTGTTTTACCTCCTATTATCAAGTCTACAAACACACATCCAAAAAAAAAAAAATCCAAAATATTCATGCAACATGGAAACAAAATCCATCTCCTTACAAATACCTACCTATACCACGGCATAAGGAAAAGACGACTAATAAGTTATAAAGGTATCAACTCATTATATACTCGTAGGCTGGTGGCTCAGAAAAGTAGCCTTGGTTGATAAGCTTTTGTTGAGCAAGCCAATCAATCGTTTGAAAGGAGGAGGCGGAGGGGGAGGAGGTCGAGATGAGAAACAGTAAAACTAGGTAAGTACCTAGTCCAGGTATTAATATCTAATCTTAATCCGCGACCGAGTCCCTACCCTCCCCCAAAATTCCTACATGTAGTCTAGACTACATTCATACTAGTTTAACGTAGGCTGAGGGTTTGGACCCGTCTTACGTGCCTTTTTTGGTGTGGGACACAGCTGCCGGGTAATTTCGCTTTTCCTGAAGACCACCCCTTCCATTGTTCATACATCCAATCTGATCGTCTTCTAAAATTCCACACGCAGCCATATTTTTTTTTCTTCTTTTTCTTTTCCATATGTCGTGCTTATAAAAATCTTGCTCGGCTGCTTACAGGTAACACCAGAAAGAAGATTTAAAGTAAAGAGCTGAGATTTAAGGCGTTAAATTATTGTCTATCAGCCGCATTACAAAATAGTAAAAAAGGGGTTACCTATTATCTAGACAGGAAACATTGCAAGGTAGTAAACTAGACCAGGTAATGTACCACAGCCCTACCAAGTTAGACAATACCTATACTGTAGACTAGACTAGTAGGTACATACCTAGTCCATACGCTTATGCTATTTATATTTATTATATAAGCACCGCCTAGGTTAGATTGGGGATAGCGTCAGGTTTTTTTAATTTGCAGCAGTCAGGTTTTCATACTATGTACTAGTTATGCATGTCTGTGCATGTCGCCTTTAACCTAGATCAGCCCAACGGCCTTACAGGATATCCTCGTGGGACCCATTCCGATGTCCTTTTAGAAAAGCGGTTAGGTTAGGTCCAGGAAGGAGTACGAGTAGCATAATTAATACCTACACCAAAAGTCGTAGGGCTTACGGACGGTGAAGAAAAGAAGAGGGGGGGGGGGAATGTACTTGCAAACCTGATTACAAGAAGCATGTGCCTAAAAGTTTAACAACTGATGGATAGATGGGAAATAAAGATGCTTTGGAATTCAAGGGAAAGTGACCAATATATATCCAACAACAACAAAAAAAAAACGCCGTTCGGGTTCCTCGTTTTTTTCACGTTTTCTTCCTGTCAAAGTCGAGGTACGTCTCTATGATCTAGGTATCTAACCGCCGACGCCAACACCCTTCCCTTTTTTGAAAAAATGGAGAAAGTAAGTAATCTAGCGTCTTGGCATTTCATCCCAGCCCTTTTTCAGCTTATGCAAGTCGCGCAGCAAACACAAAAGGTCTATTGGTTAATCTTCCGCCTGACCCTCTCTTCCTATCCGGAAAATGGAATAGTCTCGAGGCTGAATTGAATGTTTTGTTGTCAAGGGACTCGGGACTTTGTCACTTTTACTGAGAGTACCTAGGTAGTAGTAAGGGCGGATACCCGGGAAACCAATGACAGCTAAGTCTAGAGGAAGACGAAGAGAGATATGAAAGTTGGGGGGGAAAAGTACCTTTTTTGTACTATACTGTAAGAACAACACGTCTTGTTACCTACTCGTACACTCCAACATCATTTACGTGTACGAGACGTGTACCTACATGTGTAATACCTACACGTCGGTTGTTCGCGTGCGTGCGGCATAGGGCAGGACACGACAGGATCCGGCTAGTCTACTCGTAGCGTAGCTTGTCTGTCTGCGCCATCCATGAAATCCATCCATCCATCCACGCCATGCGGCGCCTACGCCTAGCTCGCCATGAACTCGGAGAGAGAGAGAGAGAGGGGGGGGGGGGGGGGGGGGGGTTGAACCGGATTTGGCCTTTGCCCCCGGGGGAGTGTTTGATTTATAACAAACCCTGTAAAAACTACCGTAATTTTTTGGCAGGACAAACAAAAAAC
>MU401476.1:111334-172737 GCA_022579005.1 Poronia punctata
CCCCGCCTCCGCCCCCCGCGGCCCCCGCCCCCCCCCCCCCCCCCCGCCCCCCCCCCCCCCCCCCCCCCCCCCCCAGATCCGGATATGGCCTTTACCCCCGGGGGATTGATTGATTAATACCTAACCCTGTCAAACCTACCGTACTTTTTTGTCTAGACAACCAAAAAACCAAAATCCTTCCTTGGAATTCCCTTTAACGAGTAGGTAAGGTAAGGTAAATTAGTATCGGATCTTCCCTTTCTCTTTCCCCCTTCCCCCTTCCCCATTCCCTCATCCTTACCTTCTTCTCCTCTTCTTTCTTTCTTTCTTCCTTCTTCCCCCCTTCCAGTTCCTTTTTTACTGGGTGGTGAGTTGAGAAGTGAAAGTGAAAGTGATCGTCACGGGTTTTTATTTTTTGGGACGGACTGGGTTTCTTTCCTTTCAGCCTTACAACATATTCTTCAAAGGGAAAGAATCATCATCGTCTTGAGAAAAGGGAAAGGAAAAAAAGAAAGAAAAAAAAAAGAGGAACAATCATGTCAAGACGCGGCTTAATAGCTACCGCCGCCGCCGTAGTAGCGGCCACCACTACCACGGTCCAGGCATTAGCATTCCCGGGAACACCAGCCCAGGCAACGGTGGCCGCTGCCGTAGTGCCCGACCCGACGTTCTATAAACCGACCGTCACGGATGGGCCGAGTATATATGAGTTGGCGAGGAGAGCCGACGACGAGTTTGTCCCGACTTGGCTACTCGCCGAGGATAATACGTGTGGTTATATCTCTGGAAGAGCAGGTGAGCAAGTCTTTTTTTTTTTTCCGTCCCTTTTCCTTCCTATTTTTGCCTTTCTTATATTTTTGAAAGGGGGAGGGGGAAAGGAGTTGATTGGTAGCTAACTAAGAGTTTTCAAAAAAAAAGGCGTCGCATATACCTGTGCTGTGGATTATACCTGCGGCCTCTACATCACCGAGGGTTACGGTGCGGTGGGATGTTGTTACGAAGGATCGGACTGTGGTGTACGATACGATTGTATGGATTACAACCAGATATCTACTTCTAGCGAGTGCGATAGTGGATGTATGCAGGATACGTTGACGGCAAAATGGTAAGCTTATTCCCCCCTTTTCACGAAAGTGACTTCAATGTTATGAGCTAACATTTGAATGAAAAAAAAAAGCACTGATTCCGCTTACCCCTATTGCGCAACCATATCCTTCTTCAGCGGAATCAGCGACTACTACTGCGCCGGGTTAGAAATCTCGACAATACAGCAGATATACACGACATATAACGGGCAGACGGACGCGCCCGAATGGACCGAGTACATCCTAACCGACGACGAGGCCTCGTCATCTTTCACCGAGATCGAGTCGTCGTCCAGCACGGATGACGGGGATTTCTTCCCATCGGCCACGACAGACGGCTTCGGCGGCAGCAGCTTCACACCCGAACCAACCGCCGATAACGACCCAGTCGACGTCGACAGCGGAAGTAGCCAAAGCAACGGCGACGGCAACAACGACAACCACGGATCCAAAAAATCCTCTACCCCCGTAGGTCCCATCGTCGGAGGCGTAGTAGGCGGTGTAGGAGCCCTCGGACTCATCGGTCTAGCCGCATTCTTCCTCATCCGCCACAACAAGAAGAATTCCAACGCCGCCGCCGCCAATACAGCCGCTACAGCAGGACCAGTAATGCATCAACATCAACAACCGCCACCTGGTAATAATGGCATCCCAGGCTATGCACCATACGACCCCCATCATCCACAACAACAACAACCACCACCACCTCATCAGGGAGGATGGTATGATCAGAAACCCGCCGGATTCGTAGACATGACCACGACACCCGTACCCGTAGACCGAAACGATTCTACCAGTCCGTTGTCTTCCCGCCTCTCCGATGCTAGGTATAGTCAACAATCATCACCAGCACCACCGCAACCTCCTCACAGCCCCACCACGAGCTGGGTACATCATAATAATAATAATAACGTCGCCCACGCGCACGCGCACGCGCCCGCGCCTGGTGGTGTCCCTCCTACTGTACATGAGGCTGGCGGGAATCCTGTCGGTCAGGTGGATTATAATGCCCATCATCGGGGAGAGTTTCATGAGTTGGGGTAAAAAGAGTTTTTGGGTGGTTTATTTTCATGGGTGCTCGGAATTTAAAAAAAAGAAATCGGTTGTGTCCAAAAAAAAAAAAAAAAAAAAAAAAGGAAGGAAGGAGCTTCCCGTCTGACATCCGATTTGGATACTTTTTTTTCCCGAGACCCGGTACTTACCCTATTTGTGTCTATTCGATGTTTTATATTTTATGCGGCTCGTTCTGTAGGTAGTTAGAGCAATGTGATTAGATAAGAGACTGGAGGGTTACCGCACAACTTGGTCTTGGGAAGCGTTTGAGTACGGAGTCGTGAGAGGCGTCTATGTATAGCTCTATATTTATCCAAGTTATTTCACTCGCACCGTAGAAATCTGACATTATGTTTACAGATAGCATTGCGTGACTTTCGACTGTTTCAATGTCAGTGACTCAGGCCTGATTGGCCTGTTTAGTTGATGCCTGTATATCAATTCACTCTACCACCTCATACAGTAGTAGGTTGAAAGATCCCGTCGATACTGATGAACAAATCCCTCGCTTTATCAAGGGAAGACAGTTGTTACATGACATAACCTTGTATACAAGTAGGTATTTGGTTATCCATCATCATCAGTATATATATATCAAAATTGACCTCGGCAACGCACAAAATCGCCAAACCAACCGCTCCCTCAAACACCATACATACATAGACTTGGTCATTCATTCATTCATACCATACGTTCCACTATTATCGCCCATATCAACCCGAGCTCGGTTGGTTTATCTAGTATTCGACAAGCCGTAGCTTCTTCCCCACCTCCCTTCGTCTGGCTTGAGCAGCAGCACGTTCCGACGCCTTTGACTCGCCACGATCAAACCCGTCTGCGCGTGCCTTGAGTGCTTGAAGGAGCATTCCAGCATCGAAAAAGCCATCTAAGGAAACATACAAGTTAGTATAATGAATGGTAAAGAAAGAAACAAGGGAGGCAGAGATGAGGTATATTTAATTGACTTACATCCACCCAACTCATCGTCATCACTCATCGCAACACTTTCTTCCGTAGGTGACCGAGTACCATTTGACCATCTATTGGCCAGGTTCAGCCTCGTGGCTGTTTGATCCAAGCCGGTAATCATGCGTCCACGAGCCTTGAGCCGGTTGCTCGCCTTCACCTTGGCTGGATCGATCTCGCGAGCTCGCGATTGCTTGGCAGTGGCTGCTTTGCGCCCGGTAACGCGCAAGACACGGCGAATCTCGAGCAGGTAACTCTCGAGCGTGTCGACGAAACGCTTCGTCTGTCGATGCTTGCTTGAAACACAAATGTTGATGCCCTCGTCCTTGATGATGTACCCAATACCGAACCCGTCCCCAGATGTCGGACCGAATCCAAACTGCCGCAACGACGGGTTCCCGCAGTTAGACGTCGACAAGATTGTCGTGTTTAGTCTATCCCAACCCGCATCGGCGAAGATGGCTGGTACTGGATTCAAATCGGAATGCGACCGGGACCGTGAATGAGCGCTGTTGAGTCGCCGGCGCGGCTGGCCGTCGACGTCCATCGATTGCACCGAATCCTTCCCCGGGCTTCCTACAATAGACTCTGGCGGGGAACCCAGCTCTGAACCACTCGAGTAGTCAGCGCTACTCGACCCTCGTCCGCTATCGCCATCTAGATATCTTTGCCAGAGACAAAACAGCGCGTAGAGATGACGATCGCAGCCCTCGCCCTTGGCACACGACCGGGTGCTGTTGACATGTTGTTCGCACGCTTGCCGAAGTGCCTCCACTTTGGCCTCTGCTGGGTTATCGGCCCAGAATGTCTGGATAAAGTTGACCGACTCCTCCGTCACAGACCGAATAGCTTCGGTCCGGCCGTGCAAGTAAGCCTTGGTCATGGCGGGTTCGTACATGCATTCCACCCTCCCGTAGAGCCCGTAATAGGCGGCCTGGAACGCCATCTGCACAAAGGCATCGGGCGAAAAGCCCATCGAGGTAATGAAGTTCTTGCCGTACCCACCGAAATCCAGACACTCAAACTCATTCTGGCTGATCAGGTCAGCCAGCCGTGTTTCCGCAAATCGGACAGCGACGTTTAGTTCCGGCGTCATATCCCACTCCAACTTGTGAGGAGTCGTGGTGACGTCGCCAAAGCTTTCAGGGTCCCGCTTGCATGGGTCCGGGCTCGTCGTCTTCCAGAGGCTCATCGCCTGGCCATTGATCGTCCTGGCAAATCGGAGAATGGTATCCGTGTACACATCGCTAGCGAACCGCAGCACTGTGTGGCCGTCCACGCCCGTGTGTTCGAAGTTGATACCTGCGCTTCCGTTCTTGCACACGATAATCTGCAGCTTGTCGTACCATCGGTTGACACAAGTTCCGATCTGCACCCCCTTGACCACCTCATTAGTGCCACAGAGCATATTCTGGCACAAGGCAGCCGCTGTGGCGGGCTCGGTATAGTCAAGACAAAGCATAAACAGAGCAGAATCGACTATGCCCAGGCAGTCCGCATTGTTGGACCCTTCCTCTCGCGTCAATACGTCCCTTAGTCCCGACCAAGTTTTCCGGTTCTCGGTACTGAGGATCCCTAGTGCCCCCTTGGCTGCCTCCTGAATCGGCGTCTGCGCCGCATCATCGATGATGGTCTGCAGGTTGATCGAGATGTCTCGCTCGCTCATGATCAAGTCGGAATTATCATCAAGCACATCGAACCAGTAGAACTGGCCATGGCAAAGCACAACAATGTGTTTGGAGTCCGGATCCTGTTCGATCTGACAGCCGTGGTCTGTCGGGACACGGGCTGTCCCGAAAAGTCGCGAGTACTGGTACATACAAAGTGGCTTACCCCTGACTGTGTCCGGCGGCAGCTCTTCCCGGCGCACAGCTCGGACAAACTCCAGTGCTGACACGACAAGAGACGCAGCGCGCGTCACCTGGTTGTTCCTCGCTGGTGTTGGGTCATCTTCCAACAAGAAAAACGGGTTCAAGTTGAGGACGACAGGGTTGTCAAAGTTTAGATATGAATCATACCCTACGGAACCATGTCAGCTACCGCCTCCTTCCTTGGGCATTCTCAAGGCACCACTTACAAAATTGCTCTATATAGCTGCTCTTCCCTGCTGCGTACTTCTGGAGCTTTTCTTGCAGCGTAGGACCGTCGGATTTCAGAAAGTCTTCGACTGCCAACTTCGTCTCGGCATGTTCCCTGGGTCCCTGTAGCGGCTTTAGGGCAGCCAAATACTTTCGGCACGAGCTTTCTAGCTCTGGAATAGGCAGTATGGGAAGGTCATCCTGGCCGGCAAAGGTGATCCCGCCTTCCTTGGGTTTCTCCGACATGGTTATGGTGGGGGGGATAGAAGCGGGAAACTGAGTGTCGGCAGTCCCGTTCACAGCCTGCCCAGCAGGCTTGGTCAACGATGTAGATGAAGTCGATGCAAGAGTCTCGCCAAGAGACTTGGGCATAGAAAAGATTCGAACTTGGGTGGGCATTTTGTCAGTTATGGTCCGACGGTATCAAGCATACAGAGGTGAGACAAAAGTGCTGATGTTCAGGCCGCGCAAAGCTGTGCGGTAAAAGTAATGACAATCTTGAAGACAGTAAGATGGCATCCCATTCGAGTCGTCCACTTGGGGGGATCAGATGAGAGAGTGCAAAGTCATTCCAGACAAGGCTAATCAGAAGAAGAAATGGTGGAGAAGAGTTGTAAGATATATGTAAGTCGGAGACAGACGGCGATATAGGGAAATACAACGCGGGCGAGGTTGAATAATGTATAGATGAAATATATGTTTTAGTCTGGTTGTGGATCCGCAGCGAAGATGCCGAAAGGCGAGAAGAAAGGGAGGTATGGGGTCATGAGCATATGAGCCACTATCACATGTACAACTTGGAAGGGGCTTTGGAGAACATCTTGAACCCTACCCTGCGGCAAGGGATTTGATTGGATCGCGTGAGATCATGACCTAGGATAGCGACTCATCCGCAGCTCCGATATTGCACAAATGAGACAACATGGAGAAAGCTCGACGATTTGCCGAAATATCTGGGTAAAAGCATTGTAAAGAGACAGAGGGTGAAATATCGCGTACCTCTTCAAGACGAGTCAAGCGAACCAATCCTACTAAAAACCGGAGTGGGATCTAGCGGGTACAGTAGCTGGCCGCGACGAAGATGCGCTCAGCACTTTAATGGATGTAATCGGAACTTGGAAGTTGACTGAAGACAAAAAAGAACCAGTACAACCCGGGGGGGAACCGTCACCCACACTCTTTGTACAAGCCGACACACTCTCTCTCTCTCACACACACACACAGAGTGAGATGTATACACGAGTTCGTCTTCCTTTGGGGTATTCAAGAGCGGTGGTAAACAATCCTGAAAATATCAACTAGAATATAATTCGGTAAATGCGGCTGCGCTCGGGGTTTTAATGCCAATAGCTTTTCTTCCGCTTTCCCGTTCAGTAGACCTCGAGGCCGAAAGGATGGGGCTGACACCGCAGCTGAGTCGCGGCCAGAGAGCTAACAAAAATGTGTTGGCTGCTGGAACAGGCATTATGACTTTGGTATGATAGCGGGCCGGCTGACTATCTGCAGGTGGTTCTACCTTACCTTCCAAGAGAATGAGCGACTGCAGTCAGCTGCAGGTGCAAGGTTCCACCTGAGCCTTCCCTCAGAACGGACGCTTTCTTGCGATGACGAAGCGAGGGTAGCCAACAATAGACCCCACGGGGTATTCGATGGCGGTTTTCGATCTAGAGCACCGACAGACGTTTCGCGCCCGTGGGTCGTTCTCGGACAAGTGGATGGCTTTTGGTTGGATGAATCGGAGCAAAGGCGTAGATAAGAAGGCCCAGATACGGCTAGTACTTGGGTTAGTTCAGTTTGGAGGCACAGTCAAGTCCGTAAGCACACCTCCAGACTGCGTACATGTAGATGCTATCGCCGAGTAATTACTGTAATAAGACGGCAAAACAAATGGGGTTCCAAATTCCAATATTTCACAAAGTCTTGTCCTCTTTATATACATCTACTGTCGTCTGGACAGTAAACACGGCTCACAGTCACAGTGATTGTCGAAATTAGAAAAGTCGCTGGCTTGGAGGGTGCTCGGCGTTGGGCGATGACGACGATACCCTCCTCATCATGTGCCGTCATTGGCTCCGACAAGAACCCAAAGCGGTTAATTAAAACTGGAGTTATTCGTGACCCCAGAGCCAAGCAAATTGAAACTAGAAGGTTTAGGGGTATTCGGTACATAAGTGCAACACCTAACTCCTTGTAGACTGATATACGTGTACAGGCAGACTGGAAGTGCGTTAGCAGTCAAAAAGGGGCTTCTTTCATGTGATAGACAAGCTCCCACGTTATTACACTTTCTGTAAGCATGTACTCGTAGACCCCTCCTAAACTAGTAGGATGTCCTCTTCTCACCATCCCCTGGGCAGCACGTATGATGCAACGTCACGAGTCTTGGCGACACCGAGTTGGAGTTTGTAAATCATTCTTTCTCTGGCCTTATTGCTCGGTTCTTCGGTCTGGGATGATGGTAAGCTGCATGCCAATGCAAGAGGATCCTCAAGCCATTGACTTGGAACAAAACTAGTATGCAAGCACCAATAAACTAGATTTGTAGGACTTTTTTACCTATATCTCTTAGCTTCGAAGGTAGGTAATATTGCAGGAGAGCTGGTAAAGTTACCAGCGTCAACCCCGCAATATTTCGGTTAGGACCCGATCCACACCCCGCCTCTCGAACTTCGAAGCCCATGGACGATGATATTCTAAAACAGAAATATCTAGCTCGTATAGGTTACGTAGTACTTTATGTTTTCCGTGGGTAGTGTAATACCATCGTTACTCACTAGGAAATACATTGATCTGACTCTGGATGGCGTCGCATACATAGGTAGGTACTTACCTGCCACCCTGCCTCTGTATTTGTGTAGTACACTAGTACCCAGACACCTCCAACACTACTAGCCATGCATTGTATGTGCCGCTGATGTCTTTTTTTTCTTTACATACACTGACTCCTGTGTTTTTGTTAATAGGAAATCTGCATATGTACGGCAGAAACAATAAATAGAATAAGCGATACCAATTCAATATTTCCCTGAAGCATGGTGTTTCAAAGTAAGGTTACATGTTATTGTATGACATAACATTCGTGTCCCGGGTAGGACCGATGGCGCGGGAGAACCGGGCGCCAAGCCGGTCAGGTCAGGGTCCTACTCGTAGGTTAGAATGACCTTATTAGAATGGAGTTACGTGCAAGTACTTTAGGTATTTACCTCCCAAGTTTCCAGGTAGCTGGTCGGAAGCTCTTTCCCTTGTGCGACAAAACCAACACCTAAGTTTAAGTTGGCCTTAGGTAGAATGAGTTTTGCCCTTGTCAGTGATTCTCTACGCGTAGATTACCATTTGCATTCATCATTAGAAATTAGCAGATACTGCATGCCATGTGGTTGCATGCTTTGGAAATACCATGAATACCCCCGCATTCTTTTCAATCCCACACTCTTTCAACCCGAGCTTGGCTAAGGTATTCTAATCCGGCTCGTTAGTGGAACTTTACGGCATATCTTGTTGATCGAGCCTCCATTCGGAAACGCATACTTACTGAGAAGAAACTAGAGTATATCACTGTGCTACGTATTACCTCATCATCTGTGTAGTCGGGTCAAAGCCAAGTAGACACACGTTTCCTGCACCATCAGACGTTCGGCCCCCCACCCATTCTCACCCGATCCGAAGCTCGGACCCTTTCACTACCGGCAGCCTCAAGCTTAATCCCCCCCCCCCCCCCCCTTTCTTATCTGGTAATTATGTCTTTCCCTCATACGCTCCGGGACGAGCACTCTCCAATCAATATCCTTGAATTTCGGCTCCGGAGCGACGGCCTCGAAACAAAGGTGGTGCGGGAATTACCTCTGACGGCATGGCATGCCGCGAACAATCCCGTCTTCGGCCGTTTCACCGCGCTACCCCTGGAACTCCGACTCAAAGTGTGGGAGTATTTTATAGTGCCGCGTATTGTCGAAATAGCGTGTTGTAAGTACAACGGCCCCCATCTAACTCCTCCACCCCGGATTTTTTTACCTTTAGCTTTTCACCTTTTCAAAAAGCCAACGGCGCTCCATTCATCGCTATCTATCCTGTCATATCCGCACGGCTTTTTTTTGGCTTACACACCGTTTCGCAATAATGTAGTTGGCGTAGATGAATCGGGATACCCTTTGTACGATTTTGAGGTCGAGCTGGGCTCACGGCAGCAGGGGATCACGCCTTCCGCCCCGGTTCTGTTATACGTGAACCGCGAGACACGGTCGCTGGCGCTGAAACATTACGAGCTGTCTTTCGAATGGAAGGGATCGCTTGTCCCAACAAGCCAAGATCGGTCCCCAGCCCGCGCTCTTTATCCAGTTCCTACTTCAGCACCACCCCCACCACCCGAGTCCGTCACTTCGACCCAGGACTCGCGGCAAAATGAGTCCGCCCCAGTTGTAAGTTCATACCATGAGCTTCTCGGGGAACTACAGGGAGGGGGCGGTGGGGCGGTTGACACGCCGTGCGTCAAGGGCACAAAGGTCACCCCGCGTTCAGGTTCGCCGCCACGTACCTGGTTCAATTTCGGCCTCGACGCCGTATACCTGGTCGGCGCACTGGAGCCTATGGATAGTTTCGGCTTTAGCAACCCGATGCCTTACTTAATACCGTCGCAGACGACGCGGCGCGTGCGCAAGACAGCCGTGGCCTTCAGCGCCCTCGACTACGGCTCTACGGGGCCGCAACAGATTTTTGGGACTCGTAAGTAAATCTGTTTGCATGTACTTATCCTCTTCAACCGACGTTAACCCTTGTTCATCCTATTATCTGTCTTTTGGTTCGCCCCTTTTCGGAAGATGAGCCGATATCGGCGGAGAGCATGGAAACAGCATACCTTACCATTTTATTAAATACCCCATGGCCGCGTGATTGACGATCGATAGTATTCCATGTGATCGATCGCTTTCAGCCCGTCGACGACGAGGTCTTGGTCTGTGTGACCTTACAGGACGAGAGAATACATTTGATGCTGGGCAACGAGACGCCTTTGGTAGGGGATAAAGGTGCTACTGATGGCTCAGGGCCCCAGGGTGATGATGGGACACCTGGTACGGAAGCTGAGATGAATATTTTGCAGACCATCTGGCGAGATTGGTACCGCGGGTCAATCGTCACCTCTCCGTTGGCGAAGATTAAGTTTGTGCTCATCCGAGAAGAAGATATGGAGGGGTATCTGTACGACTGGGCGATGAGGAATCCTGGCCCGCGGAAGAAGACGTCAGTAGCAGGGGATACCGTGGGCCGTTGATGGTATGCGTATGTGGTCTTGTACAAGTGGCATTCTGTATTCTACACCTCACCTTTTGAGTATTGAGTGGTGACTTATCGTACAGCGATTGATTCAGCTTTGTGGTGCTGCTTATTCTCCGTCCCCGTCCCCGTCTCCAAAACGTAATAATACAATGCGCCGTAACCCATAAAGATATTCATACTGATACTACAACCAAGATCCCCAAACGCCGTGTAATCGTCATAAATCCGGTCACGTTACCGCAGCCCCCTTTCACCAACATCCTTGCCAGCAACCTCGAACAGGGCGGGCAAAGCGCCGCCATTCTCAGAACGCCCCTTGATGCCCCTCAAGAGCCAATCCGTCAAGCCGACCACACGAGCCCCAACGCCCTTTTCCCACTCGCCATGCTCGTCTACATGCTCGATGGTATGGCTAATGATGCGTCCATCCTTATCGAACTCGAAGACGAAGAGACCGGTAAAGGCCTTCTTCTCGCTATTGCTCGTCTGCGAGCCCCGGAGATGGGCATCCAGGTTGTATTCGCCCTGCTCGGTGAGGCTAAGCTTTGTATTATCGTCCTTGTCCTTGTCCTTGTCATTGGAGGCCGTAGTCCGCCACTTCACCACGAGCTGTTCGCCGTAAGCGCCCGGTCTCCTGGGCGAGAAGTGCAGCGGCTGGCTGATCATGCGCTCGGACAATATCTCGAGACGGACGTTGCCGACGATGGGGACGCGGTTCCACGCTATCGGCGACGTCCATAGTGCCGCTATGTATGCGACCCGGCCCGAGACGGTGGGGAGATGCGGGTGCGTGGAGGGGAAGAGGTGGAGGGAGATGTTGGGCGATAGGATCTCTTGTGGTAAGGGGGATTGGAGGAGGCTTGGTAGACGTTCTTGCAGGATACGGAGAGCTATAGCAGAATGCGAGTTATTAGTCATGAGTGTGTGTCTCAGACGGTTTTTGAGTAAAGTGCCAAGGTAAAAGGTTAAGATGCGTACTTTTCCCGAGCTTGACTTTGCGCTCGTTCTCGTTCTCGTTCTCGTTCTCCGGCCGTCGCGGGTCGAATCGGGGTGCTGTCGAGTTGAACCATACCGATGTTAGCGGCCCCTGCCGTCTTTGCGTCCTGAGCAAAAGAGGAGCAACATCTTTCGTTGTAGGGACTGTTGTTGAGAGTTGCTGCTGCGAGACAGCAGTTGCAGTGGCAGTCGCAGTCGCAATGGCAGGAGCTCTGGCGGCAGTGCTCAGAGCGTGGGTTGATGCGCGCGCAACACTGATGCTGCTGCTTAGGGACATGAGTCCGTGGTTACAACGGTGCTGATATGGTCGTGCATGAATCCGTGGGAAGGGGCTGGCAATCGGCGTTGTTGTAATTCTTTTCGGCCGAGGGGGGGAGGGAGAAGCAGACGATTTCGTGGGTGTTGGGTGTCAATAGGATGTCTGGATGATGTAAGTGAAGCACTTTTTCTTCCTACTCGTACAAGTATGTATATGTACCTTGGTACAGTTACAGGACCCGAACCACTGGCGCCGTTACGGGTAGGTGCCAGAACCGTTACTCGTACTAACCTGCGAGTACCTACGAGTATGTGATGGCCCACTAGGTACTCGTACCAGCTCCCCAAAAACCCCCATTTTGACAAGGGGAAGAGTCAGGCATTGATTGCTCAACCTACATTATCAGCTCACATAATGTAGGTAGGTTCATTCTCAACTTCTCAAGCATACTAGATACTGTCGTAGACCTAATAATACAGAAAATGGCATCACTATGTATTCATTGCACTTACATGTTTCTCACTTGAATTGGACAGCAAGTAGGAACAGAGAATCTTATGATACGACCAAAGATGCTGCGGTGCAGAATTAATCCCAAATCTAAAATGCATGCACGGTGTGCTCATAGTATATAGTACACTGTGTCGGTAAATAAACGACCTGGATCATGCCCTCTCAACCGCTTCCATCTTCTCAATCGCCTTTGACATTCGCTCGACGATGCTGCTCCCCAGCTTCAGCTCTTCCGCTTGGGCAGATAACTCTGCCAGTCGTTTCTTCCAAAAGTTCCATCTGGCAGGTCCAAATTGTGGAATATCCTCATCACAGAGTGGGCCAGTGCTGTACGCAGGACTTGGGTCTTCAACCGTGCATACGTATTCCTGGTAGATGATCTCTGCGGAGCGGAGAAACCATTCGCAAGCTACCCATAAACGGCATTCCTGAGCTGCACCCTTTGTCGGCGTGCTCTCAAGTCCAAGCCTTATCTGCCAGTGACCTAAGAGAATGAAGGAAAGGTAAGAAGGGTTTGTGAAACGTGCAGCGAAAGAATTCAGGTTCTTCCACTCAGAAAATTCCCCTTTCCGTATTTCCTCCTCAATATTGCCATCGGAGGGGTCTTCTGTGATGAAGAAAAAAAGTTAGTCACCAAAGAACGATGCTCGTCGCAAGAGATAATCATCTTTTGGTGCCATACCATTCCATAGTTCTCTCATACGTAAATCCAGATAAGGAAGATCTTCCCAAACTGCAGGATCCTATCAGGATTCGGTCTTGTCAGCCATCTACTCCAGGGCTTTGAGGTAAAGCACATATCTCTTACACAGCCTGGCAGTACACTCTTCTCATGGCGGACAAGGTGCAAACCCTGGGCTAGGCTGTCCTGCCACGGGTGATCTGACGGTATGTGTTGGGCCATTTCAAGCACTAGTGACCAGAGTTCCATAAGGTCGCAACCACCATTCTTTCGATTTTCGACTCTGAAGAAGAATTTGATGTCGTCGGCCAGCTTTGCGGCCTTGAGATCTGTGTCTGCTTCATACCGAAGTGTCGCCATTAGAATTTCGTACATTGGTCGCTCATCGTCGAGAAGGTCGGCTACAGGGAAGGTAGTGGGGTTTTCCATTTTGCGTTTCTAATAGATTTGGCGCAAGTGAAATTGATTTGGTTGAAGGTAAGCAGATCTAGATATGAGTAGATTAGGTAACGAACTAGGGGTTTGTCAGCTCGACTTGGAGATGGGAAGATATGATTTATACACAGAGAGCCATATATATAAGCTATTTCTCTGGTTCAATCGCCCAGCGCATGATAGGCTGGGGCAGGGCAGGGCAGGGCAGGGCAGGGCAGGGCAAACTGAGGCGGCTATGCAGAAGGCCTCGTGAATCTGAAACCAACAGCTCAACCAAGAGGTGCATTCAAATTTCCAGACCCACAGTCACAACCACAACGACGACGACAATAACAATGACAATGACAATTGCCGTCAGGCTTGTAGCTACCTTATATCTCTACCCCAGATCACATATTTATCCCATGCCGATGAGAAATACAAAACTTGTGTCATTCGAAGACGAAGAAACTCTCTATGTACGTAGGTAAGGTAGTTGCTGTACAATTTCCAATCTCAATTGAGCAGCAACAGCGTACAGGAGTAGCTTGAGTTTGCAATTCACCTCTCCTGGATACGCTTGTTGGTCCAAAAGGAAAGCACTGGAGGACTTGACACTCAGAAAGAGCGATGGTTAAAGCAGAAGGGGAAGGTTCTACCTACAGGTACCTATAATACCTTAGTTACTGGCATAAAATTACTTGTAGGCTGTACCTAGCAAGTCGTCTGTGTACACGTAAGGCCTCCATCTTTTCATAAAGTCAATTTCTCATTTTACTTTTCCTGGTCTTTGGATCATTCTCGTTTACTATAATTTCATAGAGCCTCGGGCCACGGTTAGCCCATTGTAGTCGCTTTGTAGGTCCCTCAGCCTCCTGGGACCTGCACGATGAACCAACAGCCTCTTCCTGGCGGTTAGTCTAACCTAACTCGACCTCAGTCACATAGGTACTCGTACCATAGGACCTAGGTAGCACGCAAGGTCATGGACACTGTCGTTGATGTTGGGCCTTGCTAAAATGCCAACAAGCTCATCAGAACTAACAGGATAACAAATTAAAACCATATATCGCGCGTGATACTCAAACGTTTGTGCCTGGTCAAGGTTCTAGCCGCCATAAAATGCCGGAATGGGGAATTCAAGCGCCATTCACAACCACTAATCCATATATCCTAGGTTAGATACTTGTCATTTTCATCTGGTAATCCGTATACTGACCGGCACGGACGTCCAGGATAATTACCAACAACCTGTCTTTAGCGCTACCAGGTACTGTTTTTTGGGCGCGTCCATGTCTTGTGCCACGGCCCACGACGGCCACGTCGAGGCCTCTTGAGCTCTAGCATCAAAGATGAATTCTGAACCATCAAAGCGCTGGGAAATCCCAAGACTCGACCCGTCGTCGAGTATATATAAGGGAGCTCGATCGCCGTATTGGATATTTTTTCTTGGACAAGGCTTATACCGTCACTACTTGTTTACCAAGCGAGCCATTCCTCCAGATTCCACATTTTCAGTATCACAGGGCATTTCACTCCTCATTTTTTTCATATCCTGCAGTTAAATAGTACACCTCGCTAATCCTATCATGCCTTCATCATCGAACCATCGAAGCTCCGGATACAGCTCGGTCCCCCATGGCTATGGGACCACTCGACGCTCTTCCCACTCTGAAAACTTCGGATCTAGTTCGATCCCATCTGGTTATGGGTCCACTCGACGTTCTTCTTGCTCGGTCACCTCCGGGTCAAACTCGTCCTCATCAGGTTACGGGTCCTATCGACCCCCTTCTTACTCTGGGAGATACGAGTCTAGCCCGCCCCCGTCTTCTACTGGGAGATCCGGCTCTAGCTCACCCCCTTACTCTGGGAGATCCCGACATAGCCCCCCGCCTTCTAGCTATAAGCCCCCTCGGCGGACCCCGACAAACTCCTCATATGTATGGCCTTTCCAAACCTTGAGCGTCATCATTCTGCTAACGGTATACCTAGTATGATTTTGATGGAATCGGGTCTATACGTGATGTACCTTCTGCTACTTGGATGTACGCAAGAGATGCGAGGGCCCAACAAGCTGGTTTAGCTCCTGACGCAATACGGCGGAATAGAAAAGATACTCAGTATCCTTCTGTATTCAGGAACGCGACAGGACTTCCACTCACGACACCCGGGAATCTCGACGCCGATCAGAAACCTCTCTGGGCCCATCACCCGCTAATTCCTGGACAAACCACTACCTATATTGACAAAGCGACGCATGGAACCGCGGGGGGCGTTCGGAGCGCCTATACGCTAGGCAATCCAAAAGACTTTGATGTCATATATCATGACCCTAGGCGCCCAACGAGGGGGAGACATGCCGAATTCTCTTTGGCGCCTTACATCCCAAAAGCTTAACCTCAATACCGCGATAGCCAAACGAAGGAACGGGATTCTCTGCTATATTTTAGAGCTGAAACAGTCTCGATAGGGGCGTGCATGTTGTGATTTCACTCACTCATTTTCCTTTGTTATGAGAGATCGGTTTATATCCTTGTATAGGCATCGATTTCACGGAATATATAGATAGAATATGCCAACGGGGTTATATTGGGTCAGGGGTAACCGATGATTTGAATATATTTTTGCGACTTCATTAAGAAGCGGTTGATCCGTAGGCAAGGTATCTGAATAGTCACTCTCATATAAATGTACACGTACACATACATACATGTATATATTGATAGGTGGCCCTGCCACTCATTCCGTGTGTACACTCATATAAGTCGTGGCAAGGGAATCGTCAAGGTCAGCAGATATAACATTGAATGTCAGAATAGAATGTCACAGCTACAGTAGTACTACTACTAGGGGTTCGGAGGGAAAGTTCGAGATTTGAAGAGTTGATAACCGGCCGTCTACGAGTATGAATTTGCTGGGCAAATATGCTCAAGTCAAATATCTATTCGTAGGGAAAAGTTCTTACGACCATGCCACGGGAGGTTCACTTGTCCAAGGGAGGGTTTATTCTTCACCAGTGCAGTACCATGATCAAAGTCATGATCATTACTCATCGGTATACTCGGAGACAGATGGCCAAACTGAACGCCTACACAGATTTTTACTGGTTGGGGAAGACGTTTCGCCTGATCAGTCAGTCACAGAATATACCGTTTTCCCAAGAACACACTTCCAACATAACAGCTTGTTATATATATCAGTTATAAGAGTTGCAAAGGTTTAAGTACTATAGATAGGAGACACAACATTAAATTTGAAGAGCTGTGAGTCGTGACAAGACGGTTGAAGTACGTGTAGGTACGTATATATGCACGCATACGTGTACGTAAGATGTGAGTACGCGCATTGATTGGTCATAACATTAGAGCTTAATCAGAGCGGGTCAAAGCTCTTGAGGGGTTTAACTCATTTTAGGTTAGAAGCTATGCCAGTTGTCCTGACAACAGTCGTTGTTGAACACGGGTAAGTGGGGACAACCCAATTTCGACCTAGCCAGCTTCAACTGAACAACCAAAAACTTGACCGCATCTTTTTATGAGTAACCTACATTCAAGCGGATTCCCCCGTTTAATCAACCTTTGTTCGGAAGAGAGATAGGCCTGGACCAGGAACACTACTGCACGCAGATTTCCCTTTTACCACAGAGCGCATACCTCGAGAACGACGCCCAATAGATCTGTATTGCTGTTAGGTCGCGGTATACCCGATTTCACCGGACCCGAGGACCTTGCTATATATGGTACCTTGAGGGATTGTTTCCACCATGGCACGACTTAACGAGCCGATGGTGTCGACAGACAGCTTGGAGATATGTCAGTTTCCACTTGATTGGATGTCGCTTTTGTTGATACTAACATTATCTATCGCTAGTACGCCGGAAGTTCCTTCGTCAAAATAGAGACATCGCCCGTACAAATTCAACACAATCTCTCAAAATTCGAAGCCTGGAAAATGAATGTGCGCGCCTTATATCCGAAAATCTCGAACTGCGGAGTCATATACTCCGTCTTAAAACAGAACTAGAGGGCAGCCATGCCCAAAGAGTCGCCGACCATGCTCTCCAAATAAAAGAGAAGATGGAGGCCCAGCTCGTCGAATGGGGTGCCATGTTAGCCAGTCTTGGTCATGAACCCATGCCTAAGAACCATTCTCCAAGAGCAGCCAAGAAGCCCCGGATCCAACGAAATAGTAGTGGGCGATCAGGATCATCCGAATGGAGGAGACGAGAGACTATCAGTTCAATGGAAGACCTGGAAGCGGCAGCCGCGCAGCAGGGACGGTTGCCTCCATTGTGGGAAAACAAGACATACCCTCGGGAAACATTAAAGTAAGCACGATTGTACGCGATCGGGTATACAAATGCTGACTGGAAGAACAGCCAAGACGAGATTTTAGCTTTGCGCTCAGAAGCCGAGGAGGACGCCGACTCACCTGACTTCGGCCCGCCAGTATCTCGATTTATTAGTGAGGATCCTGTCAAACTCGACCTAAGCACGCTTACGAAGCTGCTCAAGCCCGCCCTGAGTGAATCGGAGAGCAGCGGCGCAGAAGATCGATGTTCCAAGCCAACCGCCAGCTCGAAAGCGTCTGCGACCACCACGAAGACCGAAAGCACTGTTACTGAAGAGTCCGAAGCATCGCAAACTAGTAGCATAACGACAACAACAGAAAGCGCCGCAGCGGTCGAAACTATCCCAACTCGTCAGGCTGCCAAGACAAATTTGAAGAGAAAAACCAGGGAAGAAGACGAAAGGGAGAGAGCGGCTATGGCCCAACCACCAGCGCCTCTGGATATACCATCCAAGGCGCCGGTCGAAAAGACCATTGGCACAAAAGAAAAACCAATAGGACGGCCCATCAAGGAACTACCAGCGAAGAAGACAGAGGGTCGCGAGAAGTCTTCACTTGGTCCGCCAAGAAAGCCGCTGGGCAGCAAGAATTCTAACCAAGTTATTGGATCTCCGACAAAGAAGTCTGGGAAGGGTTCAACCACGGGCAAGGGAGATAAATCAAAGCCTAACAGTAAGGAGGACAGTTTGCCTAACGAGGCTGCAAAGGCGAAAAAGGAGCCGGTGCCGCTCGAGATACCTGCCCCTAGCTCTCCCATAGCGGTTGGAAGAGCTGAAATCGAGCCGGCGAGCTTGTCAGCCGAGCCAATCTACCTGGCCATCCCAGATACACCAGAGCCCTCCGCGCCCACCCCAGACATAAAGGATACGCCGCCCCCGGTAGATATCTCATCTAACGGAGAGACGACTCGCGGCAGTCGGCGAGCTCGAGCGGCTGTGAGTTATGCCGAGCCTAATTTACGAGATAAGATGAGGCGGCCGAACACGAAGCAACTATACGATGCCGTGGCCGGCGAAGGCAAGAACGTTCGTCGGACGAGCCAGTCCCACCGGGATGAGATCGCCTCTAACCCCTCTTCCGTGGCCAAATCAGGTTGTTCGTCTATATCGTCTCGGAAGGGTGCCTCATCTGAAGATAAGATGCCCAGCGATGTCTGCCAGGATGTGGATATCATGGCTAGTCCCCTTGTTCAGAAGTCCAACCGCACAGCACTAGTGGACCTACCCGCCTCTGTCACGACAGAGAGGAAAGGGAAAGATTCAACAACGCCAGCACAAGATGGAGTCGACGATATGATTTCGACTGAATCGTGTACAAACAGCCTAAAGGGGTATCGCAACCGCAAGACCGAAGCCTCCACGATTACCGACGAACCCGACGTCTACGACTTCCCACAATCGTCGCCAACGAGCAGTTCCAAGGAATCAACGTCGGAAGAGACGGGTAAGAAGACAAGAAGCGGCCGTCAACGATCGCGGGGAATGTCCTCTGTAAATCAGGAGGATATGGAAGTGGAAAAAACGGTCCAAGTCGAGAAGGCATCTAGCAAGCATGCGGCGTCCCGGAAACGGGCTTCGATGGCCGCAACGAGAGAGACCAGAGCCGGAACTACCTCGGTTGAGGACTCTACAGCGGATGGAGAGGATAAAAGGGGGAGAGGCCCAAGTAGCCGCAGGAGAAGCATGATGATATGATAACGCACACTTTGACGCGTCTACTGTCCTTTCTTTTTTCTTCTTCTTTTTGCTTTTGTTCATTGATGATCAAGCATCGTAAGGTGTTTCAGGGGCCAAGAAGGGAAAATGCCATTGGATGATCCTTGGATGGATTCTTTCCTCACAGAAAGAAAGGCCAATCCCCGGCTTATTGTTTGCAAAACTGTCTTTAGTAAATTAGCGTTGGAGTAGGTCTCTGTGCTGCGCCCGGGATAATTCGATATCAACCGCGTTCTGCTTTCAAAATGACAGTTTTAATATTAAAGCTGTACTCGCTCTTGCTGCACTATGCTCGTGTTTTGCAAAGTCTACCCCCTTGCGCCTTCCAATGTTCTCCTAGGAATTCACTTAGGTAACTACAACCTTGTGCCTTCCGTATAACTTGAATCTTTAAGCACTGCCAAAAAGGAAGATATACAAGAGAAAAATATTTGTTATTATTTCGGTTGGTGCCCACTGGTAGAAATCTAAGACAACAGTTTCTTGGACAGCATCGCACACTTGCTGTATTAATCTACACTTGAAGACTGCCAACTGTAAATATATGTAGATAGTGTAGGAAAACTCTGGCTCTAGTATAAAGGCTGCCGATGTCAAAAACGTCAAACCTTGGTTTTAGCATTTCAGCTCCGTTAGGGTTTGTATAGCATCATCACATTTTGTAAGATAACCATTCCGTCATTCCGCTTCCTTGGGATATCTTGTTCGTGTTATTATATTTGGTAATTATTACGCTCATGACGAGCTACCTGTTGGTTCTACTGGCTTGGTGTATGTCACCTTCTCCACTGCTACGTTCTCTACACCGTTCGCATCTTTTCTCAGCTGGTACACGTATAGCGTGAGCGATATGCCTTGCACCTATGAGATAGTCGTCAGCCTATATGCTTCCTAAGGGGTATCTTTTACTAGGCCAGAGCTGATTCTTTGCATCGGCGCCTAGCATTGCGCTGAGCTGTATGATATAATGTGAATAGGAGGGATACTTACATCCATCAAGCAGAAGCTCGGCACCATCTCTTCACCCTCTTTTGCCCAGCCTGTCGTGTAGGCGCCCGTTGCGCTACCAGGATTGACGAAGAACTTGTCCATGTATTCAAAGGCGTCGAACCTGTGTGTACCACCCCAACAGAGGACGTCGACATCGAGCTTGTTTGCTTCGGCAAGTAGGAGGTCGGGTTCGGTGGACACCAATGTGAAGCCTTCGACAAAGCCAATGCGCAGCGACCCATGTGTAACAACTTGCGACAGTGGCAGAGACGTCGCCTCGACATCAAACCGGCCCTTCACTATCTTTAGGTCCGGTGCAATCGACCGTAGGTACTCGTATGTTTGTTTGTCTGTCAAGTTACCCAGACATAGCGTCTGGCCAATCTTTCCAGGCGATAACAGCTTCTTGAACTAAAGTGTATGTAAAAGAGAATGTCAGCCTTTGTGGATGATTCATTTGTATCGCATGGGTAGCAGGACGAGGGGTTGGGGGTTGGTTGTTGGTTTATACCTTTTGCGGTATGTCGAGAGCGCGGTCTGGTATGTGCAAGTCTCCAATGACGAGGATTAGGAAGGCCATTGTGCAGGCGAATCTGAGGACCTGGCGGGAAGCTTTCTCGTGTCTCTTATCCAAGAGGCGAGCGACCGCCTTGTTTATGGTTTACGCCGAGGGCTTCGCTTTCGATTGGGAGGCTGTTTTGGTTGGTTTCCACAAATGGCGTCTAACCTTGTCGAATTGTAGAGCTCGAGCCCTCTTTGGTATCAAGAAGGCACCTGCTAGATAGATTGGTATACACGTATTGCCTGGAGCTCCTGTCGAACAACTTGTGCCGTTTTCTTTGCTGTATGAGCGAAGTTCTCAATTATAAATTTCCCACCTATCTACTCGTAGAGTCTACAAGGTTGCATCTTCAAGTACGTTGTGACCTACATGTAGCCTGTAGGTATCTTCCAGCTGTACCAGCAGGTAAGCTTACATTCGTTTGGAGGGTGACGTTGTTCCGCAAGCCACACGACTAGAGAGCTCAAGCCCCCAAAGGTTATTACTGTGGGAAGTTATAGGGGCTGGCCAGGGGCCCAAGCAGACACTGTGGCAGACTCTGGACCTACACCAAGAGTACCAGGTGAAGTAGAGACCATTCCATTACACATACACGTACACATACCCGTACGAGTATGTAGGTTGAACTATGCAGTGTTCTATCCTTATATAGAGCTGATACTTATACAATCTGGTTCAATTGTCCAACAGGCACAAAGCAAGTGAACTATGTTTCCTCTTCCTGAATTCCCAAATTGGATTTCTTTTGAACATATAACGAGGTAACAGGGGACCCTACAACCCCCAATATTTCTGGACCCTTGGCCGAAGACGGAGTTCTACACATACCTACAAACTACCTACTATGTAATAATGCGCACGGTAAAATGAAAGACAAACGTGTTACATTGGAGTCATGGGTAATAGCGCTTACCATCCCAATGGACTTTTCTCGGTGTTTGATTCTCTATATATAAGTGTTAACAACAGAAAGCCTCGTCGCAACACAACCAAAAAGCCATACATTGGAATCTCTAGAATTGACTGGGTTACCGAATTGTTGTACCTAGCTGTAGGTATATTTTGCGCAGTTAAAACCCCCGGTTGTTCCCGATCGGCTTAGCCTAGGATGAGACGAGATAGTGCGCTTTTGCTCCTTTGATCTCCTGTTAGGTAACCCTCTCCTCTCACATGTGCCTAGAGCCGAGCAAGACCCCCTCGATGTCAGTCCCATTAGGTGTCCATGATGGCTTATTTAAGATTTCCTAGAACGGTGCTCGGCAGTTTGCCCCGCACAAGGGGGAGCTCCCCGAAGATCATGTCTAACCCCGCGTCGCGATTATCTCTTATATCACAGCATCTCACTGGTCAACCCCAGACTTCTCCCAGCCGTTCCCTATATCAAAGTCGCAATCTATACTCATCGCCAATATCGAAGATGTCCTCCCAACCAGACCACCCCACGCTACTCATCCCCGGACCCATTGAGTTCGACGATGCAGTCCTGCAGTCCATGAGCCACTATAGGTCCGTTCGTCCTCGTAGCTTTGCGAACTTTCGGGGTACAGGCTATGAACTTACCCGTGTATAAACAGTGAATCCCATGTAGGACCAGGCTTCGTCGCTACCTTTGGGGAGACTCTATCGATGCTTCGGAAGCTCTTCCAAACGACCTCGCCATCCTCGCAGCCTTTTGTTATTTCAGGGTCCGGTACTTTGGGTTGGGATCTTGTAGCGGCAAACTTGGTCGAGCCCGGCGAGAACGTCTTGGTCCTCAGTACCGGTTATTTCAGCGATGGGTTTGCCGATTGTCTCAGGGTTTACGGCGCCAACGTCGACATTCTCAAGGCGCCTGTTGGGAGCCGACCGCAACTCCCCGAGATCGAACAAGCCTTAAAGAGCAAAAAATACAAGATGGTGACGGTTACGCATGTGGATACTTCCACTGGCGTGCTGAGCGAGCTAAAGAACCTGTCCGAAACCGTCAAGGGTGTTTCTCCAGACACTCTACTCGTCGTAGATGGCGTATGCAGTGTCGCTAGCGAGAATATCGAGTTTGATGCCTGGAATATCGACGGCGTCGTAACTGCAAGCCAGAAAGCCATCGGGTGCCCGGCTGGTTTGTCGATCTCCATGTTCAGCGGCAAGGCCATTGCAGCCTTCGAAGCGCGGAAGAGCCCGCCCGCGTCTTACTTTGCATCCATGAAGAACTGGAAACCTAGTATGTCGAATAATACCGGACCCGGCGCTTGTTCCAGCTGATACACCAAACTAACTTTCTGTTCAGTTATGCAAAACTATGAGGCCAAGAAACCATCATATTTCGCCACCCCCTCGCCTCAGCTCGTCCATGCGCTGCATACTGCTCTGTCTCAGATTTTGGCCAAGCCTCTGTCTGAGAGATTTGCGACGCATAAGCAAGCCTCAGATAAGATTAAGAAGGCGGTTGAAGAGCTGGGTCTCAAACAAGTTGCCAGCAATCCCGACGACCAAGCTCATGGCATGACTGCTGTATACTTGCCGGAAGTTGTTAAGGGAACAGAGTTATTACCGAAACTTGCAAAGAGCGGCGTTATATTTGCTGGCGGCATTCACAAGGAGATTGCGGCCAAGTATATCCGGTTCGGACATATGGGCGTCAGTGTGGTAAGTTCAAGCTGCCCCCCTCACGCAATCAGGCATACAGACAGCCAGCCAGGTATGAGAGGCTAACTATGGTAGACCGACCCTGCGCGGACCGACATCGACAAGGCCATCAATGCCTTGAAGAGCGGCCTTGCCGAGTGTGGATATCAAAAGGCATGAAGAGACTAGTGGAAGCAGCTTTCGTAAAGTCTTGGGCGCCTTGCATTCAGAAAATATAAGGGTCATAGAATAATAGACAATAGGGAAACACTAACCCAAAAATATTTCCTCTGAGGAGCTGATCAAATTAGTCTCTACTTTTGTTGGACGTGGAAAACATGTACAGCTACGTATAATAGACATGATAACATTTCTATCCTTTGGGTATCAAGTTACGTTCCTGACTTGGTCTACTTGTACAGACTCCAATGGGTATTAGGAGACCGTAAACAGAGAGAGACAAAACAATTCCAAGACGTTCTGTTAAAACTTAGCGCCACGAGCCTACGCCTTTCTGCCTGCCTATGATGTAGGTATCTATTAATATCTACCTGCTGGTGCAGTGGTGCCATGCCCATAACTGAAACACAACGTGAACACCCCAGCTTGAGAAACAAACTATGGTTATTCTTAATCAAGGCTTATAAGTATCTCACATAATTAACAAGACCAGGCATATTTAGAAAATTTCAAGATTTTGTTTGCTTCCAATGGTCTCTGGCAGACTGTGAGATGGTGCAAACTATGACCTAGGTTACCTTGTTTATTTCCTGTGATTAATAAGCATTATATGTGGCACTTCAAACTTCGATAGACAAATAGGCTAACCTAGTGGAGCCTGGTCCTGAATTTGTTAGTGATTGTGGTCAGTCGAGGTCAAGTTGTCCAACCATCAGATGATGGGAAATTGGCAAAATAGGTTACGAGGACAAGCAGAAGCATGGACAAACTGTCTAGTTGCACCCGTTATTGGACAGTTGTCTTCGATGTCGTGCTCTGACCCTACCCTAATGTTGGAACCTATCACAACAAGTTCGATCTTTAGGAGTTTTGGGTATACATTGGCCAATTAAAGGTCAAAGATGCAGTCGTTGACTCTCCTCTCGCTGACCTACATTCAGATGCAGTACCTGTTGAGCTGCGTGAATGTCAAAAACGTAGTTATTTTGTGTCACTTGCAGATATCGGAGGTAAACCTGTTCAAGATTCTAGAATTTTATAGCTCTCTGTTGTGGCATTTAGGATTGGGGTGGTTTTAGGCCGCGAGACAGATGTACGAGCGAGAGGTAGGTAACCTGCATCTGTACATGTACTTGAAATATTATATAGGTACTCGTACCCACATCGTCCCAGCCAAGCTACAGCTTGTGCAGTGCCAATGCCTTGTATGTATTTACCAATCTACACCATATTACTTACATTTAAAGTATGTAACCTGGGCACTTTCAAGACTTATATATGGCATCTATCTTAACCTAGTGCTGCACTGCTGTCTGGCCCAAGTAACAGCTAGGTTGGGTACTAACTATATCTACAATAAGGTAAGTAAGTTGTAGCGCTTGGCTCCCACCCTAGGTAGGTAGGTTCGGTAGGCACGAAATCATCATCCCGTCCTAGTCTCATTAAGGTTCCCCTCCCCCACTTCCATTTCCACACACCTACAACAACACAGACTGCTAACACAGCCTCTTCTTTTTATTGTCAATACAAACTTTCCACAAACCACAGCCCGTCATCCCCTCACTTCACAATTATAAATTCCTGTTCTCCTAGTGCCTGTGTATAGCCCTCGAGGACTTACACGGTTATTAGCCGTCAAATCGCTCCGTGTCACTGAAGTCGTCTTCTCCACCTTGAGGTTCATTGCTGCAAGTCCTACCGTGATTGCGAGGCGTTGCAGCCTTCATTTTACCATTTTCGCGATACCTTCCCAACCATGGCGCCAACTATTGACGAACTGGACCTCATGGTCCAGTCTTTTTACGAGGGCCGAGGTGAACAGGTAAGTTTTAGGTCCAACGTCTGGTCATACATAGCTGCAGGAATGCTCGGCATGTCGCAACAACGATACTAACGCCCTTTTTCCCCGCCTTAGCAAAAAGCTGCCCAAACAGCCCTGAACCAGGTTAGTGATGCGCCCTCAAAACGCTTCATAATTCGGCGCAACTACTGACAATCACTTGTGTACATAGTTCAAGGAGGATCCCGATGCCTGGCTTCTGGTCGACAGTATTCTCCGCGATTCGAAACACGAACAGACCAAATGTATGCTCCAGCCTTCTGCGCAATAACCTTTGTCGCTGTTCGCAGTCAACGCTGACTAGGACTAGATCTTGGCCTACAAATACTGGACAATGTTATTATGACGAGATGGAAGGTTTTACCTCGGGAACAGTGCCTAGGTACGTTACGGCCTCGGCGACCTCTTGTGCCCTCTTCCCCATGGCTAGTATCGCTGACCGTCTCTTTAGGCATTCGCAACTTCGTAGTGAACTTCATCATCGAGGCGTCCGGCACAGAGGAGAGCCTGAAGAAACACCGAACCCTCCTCAACAAACTCAACCTCGTACTCGTATCCATTCTCAAGCAAGAATGGCCCCACAACTGGCCGACGTTCATCAACGAAATCATCGCCGCCAGCCGGTCAAGCCTATACATTTGCGAGAATAACATGATCATCCTTCGCCTTCTCTCGGAAGAGGTGTTCGACTACTCGGCCGACCAGATGACGTCTGCAAAGACGCGGAATCTCAAGACGACCATGTGCAACGAGTTCTCACAGATTTTCCAGTTGTGCCAGGAGGTGCTGATGTCTGCCAACCAGCCTAGCTTAGTCAAGGCAACTCTAGAGACCCTGTTACGATTCTGCAACTGGATCCCGCTCGGATACATCTTTGAGACACCATTGATAGAGACTTTGCGAAGCAGATTCCTCACGGTTGTCGAATTCCGAAATGCGGCACTCCAGGTGCTGACAGAAATCGGTGGCTTGGTGACTAATGGGCCTGGGCAACCAAACTCATATAGTGAACAGTTGGTCAAAATGTTTGTAGACGTCTTGACCACGATTGCCGAGTTCATCCCTCTGGGACTTGACCTCAAGAGCACATATCCCAACAGCAACACGAGGGACCAAGAGTTCTTACAAGATCTGGCCCTCTTCTTGTGCAACTTCTTTAGCCAGCACGTCGATGTAAGCCTTTCCCCTTGTCCTCTGCGCAATTGGACGGCATGCTAATGGCGGCGTTTGTAGCTCGTCGAAAATCTCCCCAACCGCGATTTCCTCACACATGGGCACTTCTACCTGATCAGGATTTCCCAGATCGAGGATCGAGAGATATTCAAGATCACGCTCGATTATTGGCTGAAGCTCGTGCAGGAACTGTACGAGGAGATGCAGGCCGCCCCCGTGCAAGAGATGAACCCACTGATGCTGGCGGCGACTGCGTCGGGTGGCGGAGCTGTCAACCCTAGCCTACTGGAGAATCTGCCTCTCCGGATGCACAAGTACAAGGAAGTGCTGTCAAACCTGCGTGTGGTTATGATTGAGAAGATGGTGAGGCCCGAAGAGGTCCTCATCGTGGAGAACGACGAGGGCGAGATCGTACGCGAATTCGTCAAGGAGAGCGACACGGTCCAGCTATACAAGACCATTCGAGAGTGTCTCGTGTACTTGACACATCTGGATGTCGTTGATACGGAGAACATCATGACGGAAAAGCTTCAAAAACAAGTAGACGGTACCGAGTGGTCGTGGCACAACTGCAACGTACTCTGCTGGGCCATCGGATCCATCTCGCTGGCAATGAACGAAGAAACGGAAAAGCGATTCCTGGTCACCGTCATCAAAGATCTGCTCGGCCTCACGGAGCAGAAGCGCGGCAAGGACAACAAGGCCGTCGTGGCCAGCAACATCATGTATATTGTGGGTCAATACCCGCGCTTCTTGAAGGCCCACTGGAAGTTCCTCAAGACTGTTGTGAACAAGCTCTTCGAGTTTATGCACGAGTCCCATGAAGGTGAGTAAGACACTTTTCCTCGCTCGTCTGCACCGCGGCTAACCCAAAACATAGGCGTCCAGGATATGGCGTGCGACACTTTTATCAAAATTGCGCGCCAATGCCGACGACATTTTGTGGCATTGCAACCAAGTGAGAGCGAGCCGTTTATCGAGGAAATCGTTAGGAACCTTGCCCGTATTACGTGCGACCTCAGCCCGCAACAAGTGCACACATTCTACGAGGCTTGCGGTTATATGGTGGCTGCTCAGGGGAACAAGCACCAGCAAGAAAGGTTGCTAGCCGAACTGATGGCCGCTCCAAACGCCGCCTGGGACGAGATCATTCGCGCCGCGACCCAAGACCCGCAGATTCTTCAGGACGCGGATACAATCAAGATTATCGGAAATATCATGAAGACCAACGTGTCTGCGTGCTCCTCGATCGGCCCATATTTCGGTCCTCAGATAGGTAGAATCTATCATGACATGCTGCAGATGTACCGGGCCACGAGCCAGCTCATTTCCGAGGCGATTGTGCGAGAAGGTAAGCCGAACGGATGATACCAAAACTCGGTCCGCTCTTTCCATATACTAATCAACACCTGGCACAGGCGAGATAGCACCTAGGCTACCAAAGGTCCGAGGGCTGCGGACTATCAAGAAG
The DNA here is from genome assembly GCA_022579005.1 of Poronia punctata. NCBI lineage: Eukaryota > Fungi > Ascomycota > Sordariomycetes > Xylariales > Xylariaceae > Poronia > Poronia punctata. The sequence goes on from MU401476.1 coordinate 139,516, forward strand.
GAGATTCTGAAGCTGATTGAGGGTTACGTCGATAAAGCCGAAGATCTTCAGGCAGTGCGGCAACAAATGGTTCCGCAACTCTTGGATTCGGTTCTCGTCGACTACAACCGCAACGTTCCCGGCGCGAGGGATGCCGAGGTGCTAAAGGCGATGTCTACCATCATCACCAGGCTAACGGTAAATCTCTTCCCCAGCTATATCTCTCTTAGATGGGCCGACTAACTCGGATTTGCTAGGGCCTTATGGAGGACCAGGTGCCGGTTATCATGCAAAACGTCTTTGAATGCACTCTCGAGATGATCAACAAGGATTTCTCGGAATATCCCGAGCATCGCGTCGAGTTCTTCAACCTTCTCAGGGCCATTAATCTGCACTGTTTCCCCGCGCTCTTGAAGCTAGACAACCGACAGTTCAAGTTCGTCATCGATGCCTGCATGTGGGCAAGCAAGCACGACAACCGTGATGTCGAAGGCGCTGGTCTCAACATGTGTCTGGAACTCGTGAGCAATATCGCAGAGAAGACGGACCCGCAGACTGCAAACGCCTTTTTCCAACAGTTCTTTGTTGGCATTCTGCAAGACGTCTTCTTCGTCCTCACAGATCCCGACCACAAAGCCGGCTTCAAGACGCAATCTCTGCTGCTCATGCGGATGTTTTATTTCGTATTGCCAGCCGATGGGACGACACCCAAGATTACCGGTCCTATCTACATCGACCAGGCCCCGGTTGGAACCAGCAACAAGGATTTCCTGGCCGAATTCGTAGGCACTCTTCTGCGTGGTGCTTTCCCCAATCTCCAGGTGTCAGTTTTATCTACTTCATACTCTATCTCTCTATCTCTCTCTCTCTCTCTCTCTCTCTCTCTCTCGGAATCATTGCTAACCTAGTTGATAGTGCACAAATCAACGCGTTCATAGAGTGTCTGTTCACTCTGAACAACTCGTATGAGAAGTTCCGCCTCCAGGTCCGCGACTTCCTGATCTCGTTGAGGGAGTTTGCTGGTGACAATGCCGATCTGTTCGTGGTAGAGAAGGAACAGGAGGCGCGTGACAAGCTAACAGCCGATCACGAGCGACGGGCCAAAGTTGGAGGGTTGCTAAAGCCGTCGGAGATTGAGGACGACGAACTATGACTGGACCAGGAGCTGAGAAATGAGTTTGCGCCGCACCTGGCGCCGAGGGGGCATCCTTCGGCGCGTCCTTCCGGCGACGGCCTGGATGGATGGAGTATTTATGGATTATGACGCATCGACCATTTATCAGGGGTGCAGATATGATTAAGCACCCGTTTCTGACTCGGTCACCGGGAACGCTACTACGGCCACACAACCTGCTCTTTCAAAATATATGATACCAAAAAAGATAGAAGAATGCATCCGTGTGGCAAGGGGTCTAGTACAGATGGGCCTGAAGGGTTCGTTTTGGGGTGGGAGCCTCGGGCGCCTTACCCCTTTTCCTGTTTGTCTAAAACAAGAGTGTCGAGAGTGTGTGGGGATGTGACAGACGATGGATACCGTGTAAACATCGAGAGGCTTATTGTTTCCCTGCATGTGCATTCCACGACGGGCGAAGGGATTACGGAATGAAAAGGGGAGGGGGGTTACAGATGAGGTGGGCTACGCGTACCTTAGTGACGACGTTCGAGACGCATACCTTGAAGGGACAGCAACGGTTAACTGAACAGTGATAGGGGCTTTCTAGTTAGGGGTGACCCAAAGCCTGGTTATTGAAATTTCAAGGAGCCGATAGTCGATGCTACCTCTTCTTTTGCTGTCCATGATGTTGCCACGTTTGGGCATATACCTGACGTATACCTGACGTCCGAAGTGAAAGCCAGTGACGTGAGCTGTAAACAAGTATCGCAAGAGATGGATATATGAGAGTCGTTTCCTATGTCTTAGACTTACCTATCTACCCAACCTCTCACATATTCAGACCAAAAAAATAATGATAATTAAAAACGCCATCCGGTACACAACATTACCGCGCAGCATAAGCGGCTCAGATATATATGTACCTAGGTTATGTACCTACCTACTTTAGCCACCACGCCGCTTCGCCTTTACAAAATAACGGACAAAAGAGCCCTCCGCCATCGGATTCGGATTCGGATTCGGAACCATGATTATCTTCTACCTACCGCGTTGTCGGATCCTAGGCTAGGCTAGGTACCTACCTTGGGTTACAGAACATGTGAAATAAAACACTGGCACCAATCCTTCAGTAAGTATATGTAAACTAGGTACCTACTGCGACATGTCATATAAAACCGTTTCCGCCTTTATTGACCTGTAATTTTAAAGAAATGGGAAAGACGGGAATGGGATACCCGTAGACGATCGATAAGCCAGTCGGTCAAGTCGCAACACATACCATACAGCCCCTGCCCGTTCGAATTCGTCATGCGACAGACACCGTGACTATAAAGGCATAGGCTAACGTTAGGTTGGTCACACATAGATCAAGCGCATCGGTTAAGCAGAAACTAGCATTTCCGATTTTACTTTGTAATAACTTGTGACTTTTCTCCCTCGTCCGAGGGAATTATATTACGGGGCCGGTAGATTTATCGCATGTCTATACACGAAACACACATGTGGATTCGTCCTATCTATCTGTCCGGTTGTTACGCTGTACGATTCTGCCGTCACTCGGGACCGGGACAGGGGACAGGGGACCGGGGACAGGGGAGGAAAGATAGATAAAATAGATGCATGTAAAACGGCTACCTACCTACCAGCTCGTCGTCTATTTATCTGCTCATATATCTTCTCGGGAGAATCTAGGTTTCGGACGGACAAGGCAACAAGGTCGCACTCGCACGACAGGAGGACGGACAAATACTGACATGGGGATGAATACGGGGTAAGATATTCCCCTGTTCTCTCCCATGTTGATAAAATACACTTCTTCACCGCCCCTATATAAACCAGTCGATCCATCACGCTGAGTGACCTGTCAGGTAGTCCTACATACGTCAGCTGACCCGATAAGTAGAGTAAGTGAGTGATATCGATATGTCCTCGGCAAGTTGCAGGATAGAGGGCAGGCGTGGTAAATGGGAATAGGAGAAAAAAGGGGGTGAAATGGGTAAATTGACGGTGGAGAGAAAGCTCGTCGGCTACCATAGTTGAATTGAGAGAGGCATGTCCATTTGATATCATGTTGGATTACCCTTTGTCATGGATCGCCGAACTGGTCTGCACCATCTGAGAACGGGACGAGCCGACAATACCGATATTGTGTCTCTTTCACGCGGCGTCTCTACCGAAGGTGGGGTCAGCCACATCTCCGTCCTAGCCACGATGCTCCGGGTTTGATCATTGATGTAGGGTAAGAGCCCGCCGCATCGGCACCGGGATGGATATACCGGGGGTCCCACATGTGGCATGTCTCGGACATTGTGAGACATAGGCGCCCGCCGAGAGGCGGCCCAGCACTTGATACACTCGGCCGTCCCCAAGCGGCGGCGACGGTAGCGTCCCAATAGTAGCTAGTGGGTACGTGTGTGCCTTGCTTGTTTATCATACCTTATACTTGGGTGAGGGATAGGTATAGGTAGACACCATACAAAACGGCAATTTGAGAGCCCCCCCTGATAAAAGCACCAGCTGACCAAGACATGGCTGTCTCAAGCTGGATATCTCCAAAATGTACTGCGTGTGATCTCACTGACTCACTGGGCACAGCCGGGAGAGGAAGGCTTCATGTCTCAATCTGTTCGTGGAGCTAGAGAATCGTAGCCGCCGCTGCCGCCATAAAATCGCCCGTCGCATCATCGTGTGGCAGTGAAGACGCGCGTGCAATTCACGACCCTAGCAAACCCGATGCGCCCTAACACATGGACTAGGCAGATCTTCGAGCTCTTGTTTGAGTGCTGACCTTGGCGGCGGGGAGATTCCGGTGTATGATCTCGACACCCTCAGCGCCCTCAAATCACAAAGAAGGTGTGTGAATCAGCAGGGAAAAGAAGCCAAGTTCCAAGGGCGTCTCGGTGTGGCCCGGACAGGTCCCGATTTTTCGTCTTCTCCTGACCGATTGACTGTGACTATGACTCGGGATGGGTTTGGTGTGGTAGAAAGTGAAACGTAGGCAATCGTAAAAGTGGTGTAGGATTACGTACATATATATGGGGTTGCCTCCAACTCGCCGCTTCCCCGGATTTTGTACCGCTAGTGTCTGATCGACTGGAAGTCGCATGATGGCTCGTTGGTGGCGTATGACAGGAAGGCGACACTCTTTTTGGAAGTTGCGAATCAGAAATGTACTTCCTTACCTTGTTCTTCAACTTTTTTACATTCATATCCACACTCCTACACTTGCACTTGCACTTGTTCACTTTGGCGCCGACAACCCCTGGACTGGCACTCCGCGCCTTCCGCACTACACTGCACCTTTATTGTAGCGTGTCCAACACCCACACCGAACACACCATCTCTATGAATATTTGGCCACCTCCCCCGTCACCGTCCGTAGTCATGACTCCCACGCACACTCAAAACAGAGACAAGCCCAATATGGCACCCATGATGCATATCACCTTGCAGGCCGAGAAATGCAAAGGACGGTTGATTTACAATGTCGTGCATCCGGGGAACACAAGCCGGGAGATCTTGCATCTTGCCCGTTGAACGCACCCCGCCTCCCTTCCCCTTTTGTCCGGGGTGATAACTAGAAATCCCCCCTGTTCGCGTTTTACCTCGTCTTCCCACCACCATGAAAAAGAAGACCAACTTTTTTGAGCCTTTTGTCCGAGGACTAACTAATGTGAGTTAGAGAAATGAAGAAACCAACAATCGCAAGGATATTTACCTACATATTACTTAATCACGATTTCTTTCCCGCTGCTGTTGTGCATGTCAATCCGGCCAGCATACGCTCCTGCTATATTCAGACATAACAGCGACCACACTAGCCTATATACCTTTCATCAACTCAACACAAACACCTTTCCCCATCTCCTTCCTTTCCCCCATCCCCACCACATTGGTAACAAAGCGGGACATATGACGATATTGTGACGGTATCTGACGGTTGTTTCATTTAAATTCATTTATTTCTCTTTCTTCTTTTCCTTTATTTTCTTTCCTTCCTTGCATTCTTCCTCTCTCCCTGCTTCTCTTCAACATCCACCCCCAGACAAGACGTCTGCTAGTAATACCCCCTGTAATTCAGTACTCACTCGTGATAGTTTGATGGGTTCATGGGTTGTTTTTTGTTGGTATGTGAGTAAAAGCAGGATTGCGGCGCGGTATTTTATTCGTAGACAGAAAATCAGCAATTCCTGTTAATGTTATTATCCCCCAACCTTGTAACACTTTTTCTTACTCTTAGGGAGAAAGTCTAATGGGCTTAGAGGAAAAATAGATAATGTACCCGTAGAGCCGCTTTTACGCCCTTATTTGTCACGACGTTAGAGATCCAACGGCCGAGGGATGGGGTGTGCATCCTAACCACAGAACATATACTATTATGCGTAGGCATATATTTGAATCGATCTTAATACGCGTCTAAAGGCGAGGGCGGGAGGCCGGGGAACAGTGCCAAATCAATGCCGAACCAATCCGAAGGAAAGGAATGAATGATCCCGGTTAGATGTTCCATTATATCTGCATCTAAGGTTATCCCCCCCCCCCCCTGTTGTGTGCCTAGCCTAAGATTTCGGGAGCCGTAGATCGATGCGTGTTGCCTTGCCTCCGTCTTGAGACTTAATCAATTTGAAATTGGGAAACTTTTGTCTTATTCCTCGTAGCAACAACGACGACGACGACGACAGATGGATAGATACCTGCACACCTGGTCCGTATCTAGACAGGGTACAATAGGTAGCATCAAGGTTCTTGCATATGCAAATATATATATATATATAATACACGTGTGGAATATGTACGTGTTATGTACGTCCTTGTTAAAGCTGGCCTTTTCTCACTCCTTAATTTCAACAAATTCGATGCAGTTGTCTTTCTTGCCTGTGATATAACCTAGATGTAGGTGTACGTGTATGTAAAATCCTCTACTTAACCGTGTCCGGACTAGCCTAGGTACATGGAATGCGGTGGGCGGCGGCGAGATGCACCAGCAGCGGTCTAGTCCGACGCCATCTTGTTCCTTCTGCCCTGTCTGTCTGTCTGTCTGTCTGTCTGTCTGTCTGCCTTCCTTCCTTCCTTCCTTCTTTAGAAATAATCAAGGCACACAAAAAGAAGAAGAGCCTAGGTTACGAAATTCTCCCGTCTTAGATACCTACCTTACCTACCTCTCTATACATAAACGGAAATAAGAAAGTGGGTACAGGTACTTAAGGCAAGGTAAGGCAAGGCAAGGCAAAGTGTGCGCGGCGGCCTCAAGAGAGAACAGGATTTTTGTAGGATTTAAATGTACTTTTTTTTTTCTTGCCCCGTGTTTGTTAAGAGGTCCAGCTGTGTAAAAGACATAGAAATTAGTTTCAGGCGAGGCTAAAAAAAAAAGCAAGGAGGAGGGAAAAGAAGGAATCGGGAAAACTGGTGTCTTTCTGTCCAGGGGTGTGTGTGTGTGTGTGTGTGTCCGAGCTCCTTAATCGGGAGATCTCGTCTTTATTGTCGTGAGATATTAGGTGTGTAGATTTCCACCTAGACACGATACCATGCCTTTACAAAGGCTTCAGACGGGCGTTTATACGTACAAGTACGTAAATAAGGGGAAAGGGGCGCAATCTATGTACACGCTTTACTTTATTACATCCCTGGACCAGGTTTAGGCTTGTAGTAAAGGTTACCTAAGTTAAAACGCGACCGCGACCGCGACGCGAGATATAAAAGCCGAGTAAGCACGTATAGGTACCTACCTATCTCCAAAAAGACCAATTCCTTCCCCCTCGTTATCCCGTTCATCGCGCACGTCCATGGCCTATGTCTGCTCTGTCTATACAATATCTAAATCATCGCTTGGTTATATGTAAACGAGGTCGGCTACCAGATAATACGACGGGGCTGTAAATCCCAGCGTCGCAACAGAGAGGACGGTAGGTTAGCTAGCCGCGCGCGGGACGTCCGGAAGAGCGTCTACGGCGTCTCGGGATCGCATTTCTTTCGAGAGCAGGATACCTATCGGATACCTAGATTGATATTTTATTGCGAGTATGTTTGATGCGTGTATATAATATCTTCTTGCATATATATAGTGTAGGTAATAGATAAATATAGACCGGGGTTCCATAGATAAAAGTAAGTACATACATACTCCTTGTCTCTTTACGGCTCTCTGCTGCACCTTCCCCGGTCCTGGTCGTCGCATCTGCATCTGCGCCTGCGCCTGCGTCTGCATTTCTAATTTACACACATAAACTTTTTTCTTCGTTCTCTTTCCTTCTATACAACAGGCAAAATGGCTTCTTCACCTAGGCAAATTCCATTTCAAGGAACGTCTGCAAAAATAGCCTCTCATATACTAACTACAACGCAGAAATTTCTCTCACCCCTCCCCCCTTTTCCGATTATTGCTAGGTTAGGTGTAGGTATCTGATTCCCTACTTTCCAGTACCAAAAAAAGAGTTCCAAGATTTTCATTCCATCATCACGTTTGCCGTTTCTGTTAAAAAAAAAAACCAAGTTAGTACCGCGATAGAATATATGGAAGAACAAGCAAAAGGAAATAAAAGAAGATGCATGAATGCATGCATGCATGCATGCAAGTTGCATCATCCCGCATCCAACTGAAAGTGGAACAGAGTAGGATCGTGAAAAAAAAAAAATTTCACTTGTAGTAAAAACAAGTCGGTCACAGCCAGTATCTATCTAGGTCAACCTATGACGGACAGGAAAAGACACCCCCCCCCCCCCCCGAGATAAAAAAAAAAGAGAGAAACCTCGGCATCTATGCCTAACATTTACATCTCATCTCTCTCTGTCTAGGGAAGCGCGAAAATCCACTTTTGATAGGTAAAACATATGACACGACGGGCTTAACCCCCGTGCCTATCTTTCTTCTTCTTAGGCGTAGGCGTAAAAATCACACATATTTTTGTTGGTTAGCCATTTTCAATAATGGTTAAGTGAGGTCTAGGATAGTTAGTATGTAGTATTGTATTAAAGTAAGTTAAAAGGTATTATAGAATTTTGCACCAGATAATCTGCTACTTTTTATACCTTTAAAGCATGTTATCTATTCTAATAAATACTACATTAAACATATACCTGCATATTTCCTGTGCAGTGAAATTAGAACCATCACCTTTTATCTACTATTCCTGCATTACATATAAGTAGATAAAGGTTGCATACTTCTATTTATGTTATACCTAGATTTGAGGTTTAAGTTATATACGTCCCCTTTACCTACTTATATTTTTATATAAACAGACTTTATAGGTAGACACTACCTATACCTGTTGCTCTTATTTGATGTTTATTTACCAAGACATCTATATACACACATCTAGCACACAGCCTAATCAACAACTTTAAACGCAAATAGGTAATTAATATATTCTATAAATAATGGTTGGTTAACGAAGCCGCTATGCGTAGATGTGACAGGCTAATCAGATGCGCTCTTTACTTGTAGTACACGTAGATATTTGAAAAGTACCTCACAGTAGTTTTATCCCCAAGTTTTTTTTATGTATATCTCTACCTAGTTAGTCTCTAGATGTATGTATGTACAAGGAAATCCTTCCCTCTATTTCCTCTTTAGAAGCAGCACGTAATGCCAAGTTAGGTTAATCAACACTGCAGCACATAAAAAAAAAAAGGGGGGGGGGGGGGTAAAAGAAATGCAGAAAATAGGAAAGCGACAATATACTCGTACTCGTAAACACTAAACCACAGGCGGAGGATTAGACACATGGCAGCTGTCTTGACACAATAGTCAGAGCTTCCTCTGCTAATCAGGATGTAAATGAACCATGCGTAATACCATATATCCATAATTAAGTTATGCTATGATGTTTCTATGATCTACTGTGCTAGATAAGGTAGTAGTACCTATCTCAGGCACCTACGAGTACCTACCTAGGTTAAAAGGTTATGTATTACATCCCCTACTACCTACGATAGTCTACTGGCAGCAATCTATCCTGTCGCTGGACGAATCGTACCTGCAGCCGCCATCTAGGTACGGTATGTAACGTACGGCACGGCACGGCATAAATCTCGAGAGCCCGACGTCCTGTACGTATGCAACTTGGCAGCCGTTTACTGGTCAGAAACAAAACCCCCCCTGAGTTTCTCCCGACTGGTATCACCTTTTTGAGGTATTGGAATTTGCATCAAGATCCAAGGGTATGGATATCAACGAAAGGAAACATGGGAAAAAAAAACGCATAGGTGGGGGGGGCAGCAGTGTAACAATCAAGAGCAAAAGCAAAGCAAACAGGATGCATGAACTGTAAAACACATGATTGATATGTCAAGTCTTGCAACTGTAAATCAGGTGGGGAGGAATTAGGTGTTGGTAGGTTGTTGCATATCGTGCCATTAGAGAAAAGGCTGGAGATGACTTTCCCTCTTCTTCTTGTTTCTTTTCAACGGCTTACAAATGGTATTGTACAACGTAGGCACACCAAAACATGCCGACTCTGGTCAAGTACGATACGGACTTGAACAGGTGGGGTGTATAATATTCCCGCGCACATACAAGTACACGTAATCTGCCTTGAATTGACATACGAGTAGAGAATGTCTCCATCATTTGGAAGTGATGTTGGCTGGCTTGATTGTCTTGATGCTACTACTACTCGTAGGTAGTAGGTATGCCGTTATACAAGAGGAAAAAGAAAACTTATGTACGTTGGGTTGCAATCACAATGTCAATCGCTCTCCATCAGAGTGCTACCTACATAGGTGTGTAGATAGATTGGTATCTCCTTGGAGACAAGTTCACAGCACGCCACGATAGAATGAATTACTTACGAGTACCTAGTACAGAAGGGTTTAGCGCAAGTCAAGATACCAAAGCCAAAAGTGATGTACCTATATTATCACATAATTTAGGCTGTGGAAAATGTACTGCTCTTCTGTCACAGCTCTGCTGGCGATTTCCACATCTATGATATTACTCATGGAAGTACCCAGATTGATGCATCTGTATAATTACCTAAATGGACCAATGTTTCCAGTCTCCAAGGAGATATTAGCAAAGCATCATTTTAGACCTTACATAAGTGGAAAAGACCTAACCTGACTCTACGTGTACATTTACATATGTATGAGAAGGGTGTGAATCTAGACTCTTTTCCAGCTTACGAGTAGGTACCTGTTTTAAACACTAGACTAAACCTGTACAGTGCTAGTATGCCGTCGTACCTGGTCCTGTCTGTCACAGACCCCTCTCTTTTCTATGCTCGGTTATTTATGGGGAATGACTGGAGAAAAAAATGTTACTTGACCGAGAGCCGGCCATGATTATTAGTCACACATCTACAAGTAAACGGTTTATTCTCTATCACAATCAGGCTGTGAGATAAAAGATTTATTGCCCAAGTCCTTTTAATAAGCATGTGCAACCAACAAGACAAGGTTAGTACATAAGACGTGTAGATGGATGTCTAGTAGGTATTTATCCATCTTTACATCTACGTAACCCAGGTTTAGGTTAGTAGGTCACCAAGCACTGACCTTGATTGATTGCCTAGGACTAGGAGCCGCAACACAAGTACAGCATGCACCCTGCACTGTAATAATACCTAAGATAGGTACATGGCAGCCTGCGACGATGAAGCTAAAGTACAGTATCTAACTTTCAGCCCAGACAACTAACCTAGCCAACAACGCCGCTGGTAGATGCTGTAAAAATTCACATCTGGATAAGATGTTTAACATCCCTAGGTTAGCGGCTGTGACACATGGAAATTTGGTCTCTATAGACTCTACTTGTAGGTGACTCACCAACAGGTATCTACCTTGTACGTGTATAGTACTTACTATGTAAACCTGTCTTTACCTTTAAGCGAGGCAAACTGGCGTCTGTTGTTTTACCATCTACTATGTCCAAGTAAATTGCACGCAATTGTCGCTCACGATGAGTCATCACCTTGGATCTATTAGGTACCTGTATTTTTACATTTACCTTATGGGGTAGGTACACTTACCAACCAGATAGACCTGCCACAGATCCTCACTATACCTACACCCTCTAGACCCTATACAGGCTTCTCGGTGTGAGAGGCGAGGGCGGCAAGGTGAGAATAAACTGTTGTTGTTGTTGTTGGTCTTGGGATAGAGAGACATTGTCTTGTATATATCGTGTTGCTGTTTAAAGAAACAATTGATGGTGGATGAAACAAAGGTGGAATGAATACCACAGATGCCAAGTAGGTATCCTGATTAACACATGTCGCTGTACATACCTAGGTACACATTATGAAAAATTAATTTCTCTCCTTATCAAGGCATTTCTCTTCCAATTGAACAAGAAGGTATCCTTGATATGGATAAACCTGGCAGCTTACTAAAGGCACAAGGAAGGGACGTGAACCGTGTTTGTTCTCTAGGTACATCCAAGGAAGAGACAACAATGGTTGACTGGCCAAGTCGGAGCCTCGAGTGGGGGGCAGGAAACACCAGCAGGGAAATCTTGGAAAACAATCCCTTTATTTTTTGGGGGGGAATCCTGCTAGTCTACTGTATGTATGTACTTGTAGGTAAGGAGGTAGGAAGAAAAAAAATTACGTCTTTCATCTCATCTCTGAGATGGATGACGGTTTCGGAATCACACACAAAAGTTCACAACTGGCTTTTCCCAAATACGGTGTGGTGTCACAGAATCTGCCCTGGCACGCGGACTGAGGAGGAAGTCGGCATTGGGGAAGAAAAAAGAAGAGAGAGAGAGCTAGGGGCGCCATAAGGCTGCGGCTTATTATCATGGGGGGACTAGGGTGGCTGGGCATGCTTCGGCTCCTGATTTTTTTTTTTGGTTGTCGGAGAATACCGACCAACCAACCCTCGCTTTCTTATTGTCTTTGCCTTGTATTCAAATTCGAGGCAAAACAAAAACCCCACCTCTTTTTTACCTACACGTAATAAGAAAAGAGATGCCAGTTATGCATTCTGCAACGATTAGACTTGATAGGTACCTTACCTACCTAACCTTAGACTAGGGAGGTAGTACTGTATATTGTCTTGTCGGGCACGTACGCACGTACATATGAGCGCAGACATTGGTCTTTTCAAGAATTGTTTCCCACTTTTGGGTCAAAGGCTTAGGTTACAACAAAATTCAAGGGTTGCCTACGATTAGATTACCGACTACTCATCTAACCTAGCAGGACACAAAAGTTGGGTTCCTCTCCCCCCCCCCCCGCTATATGACCACTTGTCAGCACGACGACCGTCCTCCCCCTAGGTATTACCAGGTCGATTTCTAGCTCGGATAAAAACAATCAATAGGCAAAAGAGATAAAAAAAAAGTTTTTGAAAAAGAATGTGGTTCCAAGACACAAATGTCTATCAAGCCGGTCGGAACGTTCCGCAATTGGCGCGATTCTAGAAGCTCCTATCAAGACACCCGGACGGGGAAGGGGGGGGGGGGGCCGAGAGCGAATGAGGCTTGAGGCTTTGACTTCTAGTCTAGAGCCGACTTGCCCAAAAGTGCGCCCACTGGGGGAAACGTGGCATGATGGCCGTCCCTTAGAACTAATCCACAAAGAAGCCACCGTAAAGTTTTTTTTTTTTTTTTTTTTTTTTTTTTAAAAAAAAAGTCAAGATCAGGCTCCGAGAATGTTGCCCGGGATTCAAGGGGTTAGTAACACGGAAAAAAAGTAAATAGTAAATAATTACAAGTACAAAACAAACAAGGTCGGTCTCCCTTGGGCGCGCGGTGCGTACTCGTAGTTTTGTTTTCGGGCTGGCTCCCCCGTAAGTTGCCGTAACCTCCGACTGGTAGGTACCTAGGTTAGGGCTTTTCAGCCACCGCGCAAGCTTCTACTCGTAGGTATCCTGATGCTTCGAGTAGGTAACCAGATGATTGTTTTTTTGTTTTTGTCATGCCATACTCCCGTCGTCACTCTATCAAAAAAAAAACGAAACTAAAATAAAATAAAATTTGCAACATGGCGTCTTGAGTGGCTTTATGACGAGATTTTGCTGCTGCTGCTGCTGCTGGGGGGGAAAAACACACACAATAGGTCGTCGGGGCGGACCTTTTTTTTTGTTTGTTTGTTTGTTTGTTGTTGTTGTTGCCGTAGGCCGAAAATCTGGACCGCTGGGCGATCGCATATTGGATGGTGAACTGATCCACAGCTGCATAGCCACGTCCGCCGGTCTCCACGAGCTCTTCCGGATACCTAATTCTTTCAGCAAGTAAGCAATTGGCTTTTTAACTTGATTGTTTGTTATGTTGGCAGCTTTTAAAGGTTTCATATAGGTAGGACTTGATGCAATCAACTAAATGTTCCATTTATGTATGATTATAGCACTAAAGTATCTGATATATTGTACCAAATTCATACAATATTGTTCCCAGGGGGGGAGGGGGGGGAGAACCCCGGGCGTCACGTGGCAGTTCAAGTCCTTGGTTATGGAGAATCAATTATACCACCCTATCTAATGGCGTCCTATAACGTTGGAATTGAAGCGAGCAAGCGGCCAAGATGTGTCCGGATCCTATCTAGTCGAGCAAGCAAAATGAACGGGATGCGTCAGCAGTTCTAGGATGGGGGCATATTAAAGGAACTTTTGTAGGACTATGGAGGGAGCCTAGACCGGGAGAGCTACCTAATGTATGTACATACCTACTCGTCTGACCTGCAGCAGCAGCAGCAGTTTGCAGCAAAATTGCCAATGTCTCTTTATCCGTACGTAACTGTTACCCTTACAGTGATTATCTATTGGTTCTCTCTCTCTCCTTCGGCTAGAAAGCCGTAGAATTCCTCGTGCGACAACCGCCTTGTCTCGTTTACGGGAACTTATTACTGGTGTAAAAAAAACGGCCTTCTTTTGTTATGAACTTTACGTACGGTTGGTAGGGGAGGAGAAATAGCCTGCGATTCTCTAACCTAACCTAGCTGGTAAAGAAACGAGGCTGGATGGGCTGGATGGATGATGTTATGCAGGGCCATGCATATGTCAGTCAGTCAGCTCGGGGCTGTAAGCCTCTATTCCGGGATTTTATCCTAAATTGTCTCTCTCTCTCTCTGTCTGTCTCTCACTTTGTTTTTCCCATCAGCCCGCCTATCACAATACTTATTACTACGTGTACTAAGTAGGTTAGTTAGGTAGGTATAACAACGCTTTCCATCGATTCTTAAAGAGAAAGTAAGTACCTATGTAACAGGAACAGAAAAAAGAAGAAAAGGGGAAACCCACGTACGGAATCTACAAAACAGTGCATGAAATTGCATGCTTATCATGTTTGTCTCAAACATATTCTCTTTTTTCTTCTTCAAAAGACAACAGTAATAAATACCTAGGTAGATAGCACGACATGGCAGAGACAAGACATGTTTTAGTGTTCAGGTGTTACAGTAGGCGACGTCATTTACTTATAGCAGGCCTTTTTTTTTTTTTTTTTTTTTTTTTTTCTTTCCCTTTTCTTCTTCTTCTTCCTCCTCATCCTTGGCATCGCAATTCTGTTAAGAGAGGGACCCTGGGATCGTCTCGTTTCGTTATCTTGTCAATTCGACAATGGAATCGCGTGTTTCGGGGTCTAGAACAGTAAGTAACCTTAGCCAGCCCCCATGGCATCACCATGCAGGCTAGGACGAAGGAATTGAATTGAATTGGATGGATGGGGGTGTGTTGTATGCAGCACTGCGTGAACTATCTTCACACGACATTTGCCACTTACCAACCGGTTGAATTGGGCGTTGCGCCTTTTTTATTTTATTTTTTTATGTGTATATGCAGTATAGGAGAAAATTTTCTCTTGATTCACTCTTTCTGGTTGGGGGTGTTGGATTTCATTTCAACCTCGCTCGGTCGAGCTCAAGCGAGAAGAGACACTTTCTGTGGTATTATTATTGTATGTATGTTGCCCTAGGTAGCGAAGGATGATCACAGTGCTTCCCTCATTTCATGGCTTGAAGGCGCAAGTGATTCGCTTAGCATAGTAATATTCTAGGTAGGCTGGCTGGCTGGAGGGTAAGGTAAAAACAATATATGAGTATATACGAAGCGAACCAGAGTTCAAAATCTGTCCAAGTCAAACTCGCACGCACATCAGATAGGATGAAACAGCTGCAAAATATGTACGCGTAGTACGGAAAGTGCCCCGCGATTGGACAGCTTTCAAATACCTACCTACTCTCGTACATAGGTGGCCACTTGCACTACCTTACCGTGCTGTCAGAGAAGGTATCTACAGAAACATAGTCTAATAAGCGATCTTGGACCCCCAAAGCCAAGCGTGCTACAGCAGGCAAGAAGATAGACGTCGTACTCTGTAACAAGACGCCCTGCCAACCCCTAAGACAACGTCGTGACGGTTGAGAGAGAAGAGAATAAAATTATTTGCTCTACTGGGAAGTAGGTACGTATGTATTTGGCATTTCTCTCCTTCCCTCGGTCTCTAAAACTGAACAGCTGTCTCAGCAAATCTTTTTTTTTCTCGGGCATTCAGCTACAAATTTGGTATACCCGACTGCCTAATTCGGGTTTTGCAGAACTGTTATAACAACCTTAACCTAAATCCCTACATACATATGTAGATAAGCACATGAAAGGGAGAGACAAAAAAAACTAGATAATATTCCGATTTGCTCTAAAAATGGGGGAAAATCCTACCTTGATTTCAAGGGGGAAAAAAGCTGACGGGACATTGCAGCAATGAAGGGGGGGCAAAATGGTCAGGTTCAGGTTCAGGATCGGGATATTCTGTGTTCATCGCTCTCGAAAAGTTACGATGGACAGAAATGCATAATTTCGTCGATCTCGGTATGTGGGTTGAACATTGATTGTTTTAGCGCGTTCTTTTAAACGCGTAGATTGATAAAGTGTTCTTTGCAGCATCGTCGCAAGGCAGAAGAGAGAGACAATCCTTTCCCAAACATGCTGTTGCTGTTGCTGTTTATGGGTTAGGCTGTTCGGCCTGTACCGGCCCTGTCAAATATGTGTTAACCTAGGAAGAAAGCTGCCAGGTATTTTTTTCTTGAAATTTTTCTTCAACCAACAGATACCTACTCAGCCGGGCTTATTCCTCAATATTGCATTCTTTCTGTTTTCCCAATTGTCCAAGAAAGTAGATACAGTGTGCATGTCTTCTTCCTCGGCGCGGCGGCTCTCTTCCTTACAGCTTGCAACCAAACGCAGGCGCGTCAAGGATTAAAAGGTTTCTTGCTAAATAATTAACATATTGGACCAACACTTTTGGCCGACCCAATATGGACGCCGCTCACTTCCAAATGCTCGCTAGTGATGTTGTATCCCGTCCTAGGTCTACCACGTAATTGTACCTTTTTTTTATGATTCTGGGGTGGGATGGGGGCTACCTAGTGTTATTTCACTATCTGTACCTAGGCCCTAGGCAACCTTGAAAAATAAAAAAGGACCTCACAGGGCCAACTGATAAAACTATCCCAAGATCGGAATTGACGGTTCTTTTTCCAGGAGGTGGTTAATCGCAATACGCAGGCATCGAGTTTCGTCGGCCGTAATACAATCCACCAGTATCGCCGGTTGGTACTTTTAATTGTCTCGCCTTGCTATGGAAACAGTAAATAATAATTACCATGTACACCTAAATACATACAAGCTTCGTGTCTCTACGAAATACCTACCTAACTAACCTAGCATTTTCAATGATTGGGTGGTTGTTGGGGAATAACAGCTGGCTGGCTGGTTGTTTCGTTTCCCCCCCCTCCGAAGGCTTTCAACGCTCGCTAAGAGTTTGTCGGGAGACACCGTATCGTAGTAGGTAGTAACCCATTGCGCCATGTCATTGCAAGATTTTCTTTCGAAAAAGGTGGTCATGAAAAAACAAACTTCACTCCATCTGCGCATACGCGCATAATGCAACAGATCACCCAACCACATAAACCCATTATACACAAAAAAAAAAAAAAAGGCGTGGTGGTGGTACGATTAAAAAGGCTTGGATTATGCCAACCTGTACACGATATGCTTTTAATCGCCGGCCTCGGTAAATAATAGACAAATCATTTAAACTAAACTAATTTAGACAAAAGGAGTCAGACAGTGCCGAGATAGATATCTAGATACGTCTAGCAATACAGAGAAAAGGAGAGAAAGATTATGTAGGTAGGCAAGGGATAAAAAAATTTAGTACCTACGTGTATTAAGGATTTGTTTGATGACTCCTAGACGCCGGCGCGGACCGGAGCCGCTCGACTATTCTATTCTAATTTTTTTTTTTGCGGGTGACTAATACCTACCGTGTACCTTGGTAGTTGAATTTTCTTACGATACACGTACGAGTATATCGGAGCCACCTAAGCGCAAGTGCTAATATGACCTACCAACAAAAGACACCAAAATTCTTGGCAAATCAGACCCAATGGCAATGATGCCATTTTCTACCAGTTGCTCGTGAAAGGGTCGATGAATTTCGATGACCTAAAAAACTAAATAGCACAATCGACCAACAGACACCACTTAAGTTTAGTTTACCCCCGATGTTCATATGACCTGATTTTAGTCGGTATCAGACTTTCTATCTACACGTATCTAGTGCCAACTTTGGTTTTGTAGGTATTAAATTATTCCAGATATCTCCATGGGAGAAGCTGGTGGAGCTTTTAGATAGGCCATCCGATAGGTAAGGCCTAGGCTAAACCTTAGGTTGGTAGATGTACCTAGGTCTGGGGTACCCCCGGAAAGCTAGGTAGATGCTGGCACCCGCACCTAAACATGGATGATATCTTGAGCAAAACTACCTATACCGGAGTTCATTGTGTGAAGAAATGGTGTCAGTCATTACATTACACGGAACCTCCCTGTTAGCGTGATTATGTTTCTCCTTGATAACAATTATAGTTTGTCCCTACTGCAGGTGTACCGCGATCTACTGGAACCCCGAGGAAACCAAGGCTTTCTTGTCCGGGCAAAGTACATTAGTACCGATGGGTGGATCAAACCGGTTTCGCTACATACACCTGACCTAGCACAATCATCAAGACATAGAGTGATATGTATTATGAGGGATTCGGATTCTTGTCAATTCATAACTGAATCTAACTATGTCCTGCAAGATGTGCGAGGACAGGCGGTTGACTAATAGTTGCAACCGTCCAGAACCAAATCCCATCAATCCAGTAACCTGGATAGGCTTATCTAACTAGCCTGTCGTCTCAATAGTATTTGTTGTATTTCATCGTAGCTTCTACCGTATAGCTCCAGCTCCAGCTCCTGATCCCGCCCAATAGGCATGCTGCCGATCCCAAATGGAAAAAAAAATAAACCCCAAGCTCCGAGGTATCGACGTGCCATGCATAACAAAATAAAAAAAATAAAACAATGATATCTTCGAGTGTCTCGTGGTACAACAAAACCCGTTTTCCCACGCCGGTGTGGCCCCTTCCCTGCGCCAGCCGCAAGGAGCAATAGAAGACAATGACCCAAACTTTTTATGAATATGCTGTGCTCCGGTATATGCTCTTGTACAATGAATAACCAATAGTATAAATGTTTCCGGCCCGTCGTGTTCGAGTCGTTCTTTTTAGGTATAAGGAAAAGCCGGAATGAGTGGATCGTATGATAGGAGTAGGTTACAATTTATAAACGCTTCGACGAATAGGAGAAAGTGGAGTGTATCATCTATCGAGATAACATTGGAACAGATGTTGTCCATGTTTAGCAGGACCGGCGGCGTTGCTGCGTTCGAGCGTGTTCGAAGGAGCTTGCGTAGTCTCTCAAGTGTTTCTTCGTCTTGGACGAGATCCGAGTTGTTTCGTTCCCTGATGAGGATGATGATGCTGAAGAGGCGGTGCTGCCGAGGGAGCACAAACTGCTGTGTGAACTCGAGGGTGTCAGCACCGATGTGGATGCTCCGGACTGTTGAGCTAGGGACGACTCTGGTAGAGGTGTAGAGCCGTATGGTTGAGGGTTGGTAAAGTCGTAGGCCGGGGAGAGGTAGAATTTGGTTTGGCTTTTTGAACCACTCCAAGCCGAAGAACTGGGTAGCGCCGTTGAGTTCATTGTGTTGATAGGTCCTGATGAGCTCTCAAAGTCCCGAAGTCTGCACGACTCTGAGCAGTACAAGGCCCCATCGGTTTGCCTGTCGCAGTAGAGGCAGTATTCAGGTTCCCAGGACGGATCGGAAGACATTGTGGCGGCTGTCTGTTGGCTCGGTATTGTCGACTGTGTCGATGTATATTGGTACATGAATGCCGCGAAGATGTGACAGATGTCAGGCCCCGTTCAGCTGTGAGTGTCCAGTGCGTTGTTCAATTGTAGAACAGATTATTTGTTTTGGGCGAGGGCCGGCAGTCGTGGTCTTCTTATTATGGTCGACAGCAGATGGATTAGTCTCTGGTGAGGCGACGTGAGTTGTTGGCAGGTTGGAGTACAAGGTGTGAGGAGTGTTCTGTCGTTATATGGAGGCACACAAGCAGTCAAGGTGCAAGCAGGAAGATTTGAAGTGAAGTTGGAAGATGTTGAAGCGAAGAGTGGGAGAGCAAGTGTTTATGATCAAGCAGCTAGAGCTGTGGTCCAAGAGAGGTGGAGGAGGAGGTTCATTTGTATCAAGCTCACTCTCTCCCACAACCAGTCAATCCGGGGTGGGCACTGGCGGGCCTGGGTACGTACCGGGGTACGTACCTGGGGCCTTGGTCACATCAGAAACGCTTTCGATGAGCAGAGAGACAAGGGTCACTGGCCTGATATCGTTGGTGGGGCCACTGGTGCAGGCCAAGTGGGCCTACAAGACACTAGCGCTTTTCTCTGGCTGGGGTGGGAAGGGTGTGGACAAGGTCATCTTCTCTCAGTGTTTTCTGCATAGACGCTAGTCTTAGTATAACCTAGCGTTTCTTTCTGCTGCCGATCACAGGCGCAGAGGCAGTGAAGTGACACAGAAACTTTGACGAGGACTGAAGTCGGGGGGTGTAGTTACCTAGAGTGGATACAGTAGCAAATGTCCGTTTTTGGCAGCAGAAAATTTCTTTCCCACACAGTTCTTCTGCACAAGGCTTTTGGGGTGTGAGCGTTGAATCCAGGGCGTGCAGAAAGATGGAGGAGGGGTGGGCAACTACAAATGCACAGTTGACAATCACAACACCCCCCCTTTTTGACATGCACCGATGGTGTCTCTTTAAGTGTACGTACACTGCAAGGGCATGAAGAGGCGTGTGATCAGCTTTGCCCACACACCCCTTTCACTCTCATGATCCACTCAGGCCTTCAGGTTTCCTTTTTTCTCCGAGTCTCCTTCAAGCCTTAAAACAGTAATAATTACCAACATACTACACGTATAGTACTATTATTATTTCTTTATGTGCCCTGTGCTGTGGGGCATGGATATGTCATCTCCAAATATTCTTGTCCCAAGTTATACCTATACCTTGTCTGCATAGGGAATGTAGTTCAAATTTGATATTTTTTGGTGTCTTAAGCTTGCTGCATAATATAATTGCAGCATTCAAGTTGAGCATTGCGCTGTTATGCCAAATGCACATGTGTACTCGGTACCTAGGTATTAGCTTATAACCAATTGATATATCTCCGTCGTCTATCATGCCTAAGTCTATTAAACTTTACTAGTCTAATCGACATGAGGAGCTTTGTAGGGTTGATGATGATCTTCCAACTCCTATAACCTACATATAGGTAAGTAGACTACATGTAGTTAGGAGGCAGGGTGCAGTATGCCTACGAGTATATCAAGAGCATTTTGTACTAAGCACATCCTCCCTAACCTAGTAATTACCTAGTACGTGTACGACCTTTTGTTGCATTGCGGCAGCACGCTGCATTATGTGGAAGCTTTTCAAGTCTATTTGATAAGGTGCCGTTGTACAACATTTAGACCTTAATGCCATGATAGGACGGCCCAGTAACAAACCTGAAGCCAAGTATCTCCATAGCCCAGGTGCCGATACCTTTGAATTTCTTTTATAAGTCTCCGATGCATCCGCAACCTGCTTATCTAGGGTTGCTCTTGCTTTGAAAAGACGTAGAAGGTATCTACTACTCTCTTTCCTTCACATCAAGAGAAAAGGTACCTTGAGCTGTGATAGACATACTTAACCTTACCTCTACTCGTATGCTTTACAATCTGGGTTAGGCAGGTTCGACTGCTTCTATATAACTTACCTATCTAGTACGAGTACACACACTTACCTTATCAACGGCCAAGTGTACAGGACCTAGGTATCTTGCCTCTTGAGTGGGCCCATGGGGGTTCACAGCATGTACAGCCAGAACCTAGTCTGTCGACAGTCTCAAGACATCCACAACGGTCCTAACTTTGTGTACTTGTTCGCTTGCAACCAGCAGCTGGGTGACACGATGAGCGAGCATTGTCAAAATACCTATGCAAATAGTGAGATCACGGCCGCTTTCCTGTGCATTTCATCGGGGCGGACGACCAGGCAATCATAATCATTCTGCACTAGAACAAAAGTATTCTTTCACACCCTAACCCTCGGGCCAGCGATAGTGCGGGAGCACGTTCTGCTCCCTTGGTAGACACCAAGCAGGCTTTGGGTTGCAGCGACGAGTCTCCATGCCTGTTCTGTAGTATCGTCCTCGCGTCCTCATGTCTGAAGCACGCATATGCACATACTATAAGCAGTTACCTACTGCTATGCCTCTCCACTAGTCGTCATATCAACTGAGCAAGATGATACCCATGGCAACCCATGGCAACCCATGATACCCTGGAGGCCCCTCCAATATGCTCCATAATGCTCCCATGCGTACAAGACGTGCAGTCTCCCAGTACGTTATTGGCTGCGTTCTGCTACACCCAACAGTTGATGATAATCTATGATACTCGTCCAAGGTAGCATCGCAATTACGTCCCACGCACCTCCAAACCCCAATCAGACTCGATCCCTGTGCCAAGCGTCTCAACCGAGCATCTACTGGATGTTATGCGCATTAAACGTTTGTGCTATGGACTCTCGAGGTGTTCGGTCTCCCAATCCAGAAGCTTCCTTTTAGAGGCGTAACGTGAAAGCCGGGTTAACGGTGCAGCAGGCCAATTGTCTCGTCTGCGTGGCAACTTGAGAGATATCTGCTATGCGCGTGCCGCCGATTCTCCGTCGCAACCTCGACATCTCCCTCGTTTCAGTGTTGCCTAGGCAAACCGAACGAACGGTTGTACGTCTATGTGATATTACTAGGAGACGAACTGGAAGAAGCAGGACTGCGCAGACCAGGCTAGTAAGTTTATAGAATACCCTATCCGCCTTGACCCTGTACCTTGCATCAGTGATCCTCTACTTCCCCGCGAAAGATATGGGGAAGGTTAGAATGGAGGGTACCCTTTCCATCTCTTCTGCTCAGTGCTGAGCGCCTGCGGACCAATCATGGCGGGAATTTGGTACCATCCACGACTTAGCTTCAGGCGATTGATGAGGGCAACATACGTAAACCACCATATGCACGTGTATTCGCAATAGGTAGACATATCAATATGTATGTATGTATGCATGCTTACGGTAGGTATGCTACAGTACCTACCCATGGTTTCTACCGATGGTTTCTACTGGAGGTTTCTACTGGAGGTTTGGGTGCGGCGTGGTTCGCGCTATTACAGCAATCCACGGCAATTCGCAGAAGTGCACAGCCGTATACAGCGGTACAAACATGGTGGTAGGTGGTAGCGTATATGTGCAGCTGCTTTACGGGCGACGGCAGGCACTTTTTCTGCTTCTACCCGTCGTCTAGGGACTTTAGCTAACCGAACATAGAACCTACGGACGATATTCGGCGTCAAATATCCAACGTCTACCAACCTCTCCCCACGACCTTGAGATGCGCCCGCAGCCTGCCTGTCTACATACACGTACAGGTCAAGATCCCCAGACAAACCGAGCGACGTATTATAATTTATCGATGAACGGGTGATTCCCATAAGTTGTGGCTAGCGATGCCGCCAAGTGTGTCGAGCTAGGCCGCTTTCGGATTTGCCTGCATGACGAAAGGCGGGGGATTCATGCAGGTATTGGCGCATCTCAGCCAATTTGTTCCATTCGCGAAAACAGCCCCCTACAGCCTACAGGAAACTTACATATGAGATTCTGCCGCTTCTCTTTCGTAGATTATCGCCGGCCTGCCTCGACGACAGTCGCCATCTGGTATCATTGTCGTATCATGTTCAAGACTGCTCGTATACGCATACATGCACCAAAGGGCAGGCTATATAACGACCGAGATCGGAATACATGACTTTCACATATTTCACCACCTATCGTCTTTCGAGGGCATCCAGACGCGTGTTCCACTACAGCTGCGGCGGCGGCGGCGAGCGAGGGAATGGGTAATACCAATGATACGTGCTTCTGGGTATGTACGTAGCCCGAGCCTAAACAGGGACACAGGCCTGACAGGGTGGATTATGAGTCCCGATACGCGCTAACAACTTGTTCTACGAGGTGGGCAGTCTCCTCGTAGATAGGTTGGCGCTGCTGCTACCGATTAGAGTTTCGCCCGCCTAATCAAGCATGCGTGGCGGCCGATCTTCAGACAGGTCTGCGTAGCGTGTTTGATGATGTGCGAATTCATCTTGTGCACGTAAAGCGCCACATGAAACAGCAAGGTTGCCGTGACGGCGTGTGGCTAAGTATGTGGGCGTGGGTAACACTCGGCCTACAGTACGGGAAAGTTATCGCCATCGCCATCGCCTCTTCTCCCCCCTACCGTCCCCTCATCTTTTGATGGACAGATAAAGGGTGTGACTTCAAGGGTCCATTTACTATCCACAAATCCCCGGATTTTCTCATATTGTACGTAGATAAGTGACCTAAGTTTGACTAACATAAACACTAGGCTAGATAGCATGTAGACGAACAGAGAGTGAGCCTGGCAGCCTGGCACGCTGGTTACGTGCCGCTGTAACAGGGCGAATCCGCCGAGATAAGGGAGGCAATACGTACATGATAGAGGCGACGCCCATTATTAGCTCTGTGTCTTAGCCCACATTTGACCCGTACGTATGTCGCCCGCGCTTTGCATATCACGTTTATATAGGTGGGGCGGGCAGACCATTGCGACGCTGGAGAAGCATTTTTATTGCCGTGGCATACACGATATAGGATCCCCAGTGAGACATGGCAATGGCGGAATACCTGAAGCGGAAACACTCCCAACCAAGTTTCTAGAGGGCGTCATTGGTCGAACTGGAGTCTTTGGGGTCGCGTAGATTTATTACGACATCCTACCTTGGACCATTATCCATATGTCTCCACAAGGGGTATGCATGTGTGCTGTTGGTAATCAAGGGCCTTTTTATTTCAAAGGTATTCGGACATGTATATCAAAAAGTCCTATATAGAAGCTCGTTAAGCTATCGCTAAATGAATGGGAGACCAGGATGTGTCTTTTGCAGAAGCAGTTTCAGCCAGAATTGCGTCGTACGATAAATACATACTTACCTACCTAGCTATAGCCATGATGGGGAGGAGCTCAACCAGACGAAGTGTGTCGTACCTACCTAACACTAATCCCCGGTCTCATTCGCTTACGATGCGCCGAGAGACGCCCAAAATGCTCATGTCCTTATGCAGTTGGTTCTAATCTATCCAAATAATAAAAAACCGTGTTTGCGCTTCAATAACCAGACTGCGTACCAAGTTTTTAAAAACAATAATAATACCAACCTTTGACGGTGTTGTTAGTATTGCCCGACTTCGCCGAACATGAGATGGTAGTCACCTTACCTAGGTTAGATGATTGTAAACCACGTGTTTTTTTCTTCTTAACTTTGAGGCTACTCGTTGTAGTCCAGCAGACGCCATACATATTCTTGGCCTTGAAGTTCAAAAGGACCCCCAATTCGACGACCCATGACGGAATACCTACCTACCTTACCTAGATAAATTTACCTACGATAGTACCTGCCCTCCTGCGTGCTGGATGTTTTCAAGGTAGGTAGGTAGATGGGGGAGAATAGAGCACGGTTACGGATGTATACCGTACAGCATACCGGTTAAACCTCGAGTGCCTTTCTATGGTTCGAGGGTAAAGCCACAGTTTTGCAAAGTACCTTACCTAGGTTACCTACCTAGTTACACCTATGGATATATTACCGAAAAAGATGGGATGTTATGAGGTATGGACGTAAAGCGGCTCATAAAAACGGTACCTAGTAGCGATTTGTGGAAGAAAAAAAAAGGAAGATTTACCCCACGCCATGACCTCTACGAGTACGCATGAAGAGATTCATTCACCTGAGCCGTACCTATAAAGGAAAATGAGATATATCTACCTAATGTACTCGTAGATACGGTACCTAGCTTAGCTTTTGAACTTAGCTATGATATGTAAATCGTGGAGATGACAATCTCTAATGTCCAGTTCGTAAATGAGGATAAGATAAATACCTTAGGTAGGTAGACACGTACGTGTAAAAGCTATACTCATAAAAGCTAGGCATGGAGATACACGTACTTGCAAAAGCTAGATAGGTGTAGAGATGAGATGAGATAGGTAAAGGTTAGGGCGTGTACGAACCTGACGCTATCTAGAGCTTATCGGATAGTAGCTTCAAACCAAGGACGACGGCTGCGACGAGGACCGACGACAAACAACAACAACAACGAATCAAACTTACAAATCAAATCCCCGGATTTTACTCGGTGCCAAGTGAAAATACCCCCTACGTAATTACTGAAAATAGTTATTAAACTAATTCCAAGAAAAGGCTAGTTTTCCATCCCCCCCCCCCAAGAAGCTAGACATACCAACCTACTATAAAGCTAATCGAAAAACATATCTAGTACGAGTATCTCTGCGTAAACGGGCAAATAAGAAAGAGTAGCAGATAGGTACCCTTGAAATATATCATGCTTATCCAAGTTAGTCTGAATGACGGTTCACGCGCGTACGTACCTAGTTGTCAGCGCTACCGGCTGTGTGGAAAGCCTAGACTCTAGAGGTAGGTAAGGTAAGTTCTGGGAATAGTGTCATTTATAGGATTTACATACCTAGTAATTACCTGTATTTACTCGTATAATATCGGCCGATACACAGTAAATGCCGTTACCAAGCGGAAATAAGAAAACAAAACAAACTGAAAAGATCGGCCGCCTTACGAGTGCCGATGGCAATTTGGCTACAATCTATCATTTCCAACCTAGACGCCGTGACTAGTAAGCAAAAGCACAAAGGTGAATTGACGCCTTCTCAGCAAATAACTACAAGTATGAGTATAGTAGCATATAAGTAGCTTATCAATTGCACGTACCTACTTAGATTTGCATGAGGATCTATAATACATCCACGAGTAGGTGTACCATTATAGAGAAAAATGCATGCCAATGTTTTAGTAGTTTGGGGAAGGAAGGCTGCGGGGGGGTGCTTCACCTCCGCCATTTCCCTTTTCCTTCGCTTATTTACCTTATGTATTATCACGTAAACTCTTCCTCTTCCTCTTCAAAGTCTGGACCCTTTTTTACTCACAGTACAGGAACCAGCAAGTACGTAAGCGCGCAACGCAAAACGCATCACGGGGTCCATGCCCAACGCAGACAATCCCGCGCTACACACCACCATGGTTTAGCTTTAGGGGTCACGACCCTGTTAAAACGGGCCATTCTAGATCGCAGGTTTTTTTTTTTTCTTCTTCGATAGGGAACTCCCTTTTTTTGGCCCTTAGCTCAAGGGACGAGACCAATTGTACGTACACGTACGTATACGTAAAAAGTTCCTCACCCCTGGGAAGCCAAGCTACCTAGGTAGCTAGACTAGATGAAAGCTAATAACCTTTCTAATAAAGGTGTAATACCTATACCCCTACGGGTCGTCTACCCCAGGAGGAATGTGATGTGATACCTACGTTACTTACATAGATGGATGCCCTTCTAGATCTCTGATGGTTCAACCGTCACCGTCCTTTTGCTTGACTGACCAAAAGTTCTGGAGCTCTTTTAGTCGTACATTCCTTCCTTCCTTCCTTCCTTCCTTCCTGCCGAAGGTATGTGTGTGAGTGACCCCTTGCTTCACATCGCACACTCTTGCCCGACGACCTGGACTCGGTTCCCCCCCACCCCCCCCCTCTCTCAGCTGGGGAAGCGCTAGCCCATTTTCGCTCACCCTACCGTTCATTCGGATTTCGGTTATTGATCAATGGGAAAAGGAAGGAAGGAAAGAAGGACAGAAAACAATTCGCTGCTGGAAGTGGCGGAGGAGAGGGGAGGGGAGGGGAGGGGAGGGGAAGGGGGGCTTTTTGCACAGCCCTATCGCACGCGCACTCACGCATGCACGGGCAAGTGTGGTAAGGTAAGATGCTATTTCCTCTGCAAAAATACCTTTGGAAAAAAAATCGAATATCTAACTAATAATATGCCCACGTGTAATTATATCATCTACATAAATCATCGCTTGCTGATATTTTTCAGGACCTAACCTACCTAGACTTGTGTATCTAGTGCGGGCGGGCTGCCTCTAGATTAGGTTCGGGTTCAGGGTGTCTTTTTTTCTCTTTCTTTCTCGATCGTGCTAATAAAAAGATGCCGAACTACACGTGCGAAATTGCGGGCTAACGGCAGTCTTTCGTCCCTAGCATCTCTCAGGGGTTCATTCATTCATTTTTGTACGCGTAAGCCCTTTCTACCCGTAGGTTAGGTAGGTAGGTAGGTATCATGAAGTGTCTTTTTTTTTTTTTTTTTTTGCTGGCCTGGCGTGTGGTCTAGAGGTTGCCAATGCGCGCGATGGATCAGACTTGGTAATTTACGCCAAGGTCGAGACCAACGTCCTAGACCTAGATTGGCTGAGGAGTCAAGTCCGTCCCTCTACTACGAATCATCATCGACGACAACTTGCCGGCCGGCCGCCGTGATTCTTACCTACCTGTCTAGAAGGGGAAAGGGGGAAAAGAGGTGTGGTGTGTGTGTGTGTGTGTGTGTGTGTGTGTGTGTATGTGATAAAGGTGAGGTAGGTACCTAAATCAACCGTTATGCCAAGGTAGGTAGCTCTTCCTCGTGCTTTTACTAGGTACCTACATAGTCTGACCTCTGTTTGACCTAGGTCTAGACAACCTTCCTCTGCCGCCAGATGCGACTGCTGGCGCTATCTACGTACACCCTTTTTTTTTTTCCTTTTTTCGATATCCAGGGATCTGGTTGTTCCTATGTTTATCTTGACTAGTGACGGTGATGGCGTAGGTAGTCTAGTCTTTGGCTAGGTTTGGGGAGTGTACGTAGTGAATTCTATTAGGGATAGGTAGCGTTTGAGTGTGAACGCTAGAAGTGGCTGTCAGAACCATCTAGCCTGTGTTATCGAACGTTTTTCTTCTTCCTCTTCTTCTGGCGTAAGCCACACGTCGGCAACAGCGTGGGGTGGGAGAAAAACCCTTCATTCTCGAGAAGGGGGTTCTCTTTTTTTTTTTTCTCCTTCCTTTCATGAAGGGACTAGATCCAGCCACAAAAGATTTTGACACAAATTTTGACACATGTAGGTAATACTGTTGAGGATGAAATAAGCGCACATATGGATCGCCTCATGTATGGTATGTGATGTGTGTAGGTAGGTGGTATCTTAGCTATTACAGGGGGTGAGGAGTTTGACTTTGGGGGTAGGCGAGGTAGAGAGAGTCTCGTGATGAATCATCATCTATAGGGCGAAGTGTACCTAGGGTGGTAATCACACTCTCTATTTCACCTTATCTAACCGAGATGTATGTATGTATGTATGTATGCCTGCGCTCATCATATCTACGATATCTAACAAGTTACAACCTACATGTAGCATCTCGTGACAGAAAATGGTGAGCAGGACAGGTATGTATGTAGGTACCTATGTATTTAGCCCAATCGCTGTCCTTGGTGCCTTGCAGATGAAGATGGGATGAGATGAGGTCCATCAGTACTACTACTACTACAACGACGTAGAAAGTCCGGGTTGCTTGATTAGGGGAGGAATAATAGACCTAGATTACCTATATTGACACATTCTTTCTGCTGATTTACCTACCTCCGCAGGTTCGGACTTGGTACCGAAGGTGAGGACAATAAAAAGATGTTTTTTTTTTCTAATTGTCCGTCTGTTTGTCTTCAGCTGTTCTCATGTCACATGTGTAAGATGTACAAGTACACGTACGTACGTACGCCGTACCTATCCTAGTTCTAGATGGTTGTGATAAGTTTTTTTTTTTTTTTTCAACTACGTGACCATATAGATATCATGCCAATGCTTGTTCTCATCACAAAAGAAGCGACAGGACAGGGCCATCTAACCTAGGTTAGCTTGTTCTTTTTAGTTTGGATCCTGCCAAGGAAATGGTTCTTGAGTTTCCCAGACTGCTGGGAACGAAATTGATAGATAGGAACGGGAGCTACCGAAGAGTTCTTTTGTATTAGCGTTCTTTTTTCTGTCGGTGCTGAATATGGTAGGTCGCTTAAAGTCTTATTAGGTTTGTATCTCACCTACCTTGCTCATACCTATCTACAATTTTCTAGATGTACTCGTACGAATCAGGATCCGAAAACCCGAGGGATGAGGACATGAGTAAGATGATAGACAGACGGGCATGTAAAATCTTGCCACTCCTAGCTCCTTTTGACGGAAAAAAGGGCAGGGAAAAGATGACCAGAGATTTAGTAACTGGGTATTTACGAGTACGTGGTAGAAATTGGCTCGGCTGATGTTGAGTTCCTACCTATTCACCTTACCTATCTAAAAGGCAAGCAATATATCAGCACACATCTCCTTGGTTTACACGTATATAGGGTCAAGAAGAATAAAAATAAGTTACAAGCAAAGAAAAAGCAGACATGAACAAAATTACAAGCGTCATGACTCTACATGCAAGTATGACATCTATGAGATATCACACAAGGCACTTATGTACGAACCTTTTTTTTTTCTTTTCTTTTCTTTTTCTTTTTTAGCCACATCCAAGAAAATGATCATTACCAACCAGCTGGATCCGTCTACCTAATCTAGCTTCGGCACTTAACGTATCCGATGTGATTTGTCTATACTCGTACACCTAGGTTAGATAGACGACCACAACAACACGTGCAAAAAACAACGGCATATAGCTAGGTTTAAGGAACTTTAACAAGATTAGATAGATGTACAGTCTGCACGCATGCATGCTCGGTTAGGCACAAGTACTCGTATAATACGCACGCACTGATTTCCCAAGACGGTTTCTAATGTCCGTCCTCTTTTTGCGCGCTCTCTCTCTCTCTCTCTCTCTCTTGCCGCCAATCAATTCGGGGTATCTTGGGAGTTCTTCGTCATAAGCTAAGCTAGATACGTGTCCCAAGTCCGAAATGTTCTTTCGGCGCACTTCTCCTTAATCGTCCTAGTACCTAAAGTAGATAGGTACCTACTAGAAAGCAAAGACGGGATATTGTCCCACCTACAATCAATCCTCCCGAAGAATTGGGTGGTAAAGAAGCGGATTAATAATGCAATGAAAAGGAAGGCTTCCTAGTCTTGGGATTTGGAAGAGGGCGTGTAATAAATGAAAAAAAAAAAAAAAAGTGAGTCGCATGTTCGGATTGCGCTTATCTTGGATAGATTGTCAGACAGATGGACTAATAGGGTTTAATGTAAAGTCAAACATATATTTTCTGTAGAAAACCACAATATTATATCTACCTATGTCCATGTCGATGAGGTACTAACCTAGGTAGGTATTAAATCTCAATGTGTAGATCTCTTACCCATGTCTCCTTAACCCCTAGCGTACACGGACTTTGCCCTCGGCCGTGGTCAAGTAAAGGTATAGATAGCACGATTGAGCAATACACGTACTACTTACCTTTTACTAAAGTGCCAAGGTTAGACTAGAAAACCTGTCGCAAACCAACATGTGGGCTTAGATCAAGAACTATATTTTGGTCAGCCATAATTACTTAATTGACGATTACCAGGTACTCGTAGGGCGGAATGGTTTTCTGTTTATACCAGGAAGGATAGATAGCAATTGCAGACGAAAAGTCGGAATCTATCTACTCGTAAGTGAAGATGGTCTTCCCGTTCCTAGTACAAATTAGGTAAAAGGTATCCCTCATAATCACAGCTCACCTTCAATCCCCACTTATACAGACGCAGTATCCACATCATCCTTATAAGGGAGTATTGACATTACAGGTACAAGAAAAACCACTGTTTTATAGTGATTTTTAATGTTCTTGAAATGTATGCAAATATATAAAGCTATGCATATAACAGTAGGAAAACAGGGATAGTTAAGTACCGAAATATAAACGCCTTCATTGGCTAACAATCCCTGTATTTTTATATAAATGGGTCTGCAGGTGAGCTGTGATTATGAGGGATGGCTCGGGCCATTATGGAAACTAATACCAACATAGTTTAGATGGACAAAAACCTAGGTTAGGTGCCGTGCCCTTCGTACAGAGTCGTTTAGGGATCGTATTCTCTTATACACCTACACCCCTCTGCCCGTCGTCTTTTGCAGGTTGGGTCAATTTCTACAAACTTGGATAGTATGTACATATCTAGATATCTAGTTCTAACTTAATCTAACGTACCATCATGTAGACATCTCTTGGGAATATATACAAAAAGGAAGGTAGGTATTTGCGCCTAAATATGCACACGTAGGTATATATCACATATTATTAAGCAAGACTAAATACTTAGATTAAATAGGAAGCATGTCGTCACAGCAACACGATGTTGCATATTGCAGTCTAGTTTCGCTCCTTATAATTACACCAATATGTCATTCTGCCAAGAATCACCTGATGATACTACATATTTAGGCGAGAAACGTTTATTATCACGTTACCAATGTCCTGCATTAGGTATTCTGACAAGATAAGCTCAAGTTTTGTATGGTGAGACATGATTTATTCTCCATTTGTCTACGTTAGCCTTCTAGGTTAGCCAGCCTTATTGCTCAGCCCTTGGTCATAACGTGTGATTTTTCATATCTTTAATCCTTCATTTCTCTCCCTTAACTTCCTAACAATATCCTTATGTTTTTACAAAGGATATAAAATGCGAAAAACGCCCCTTTGCCAAGCTTTACCTACCTAAAGTATCACCTACCTACGAGTATAATAACAAGGTTTAGAAAGTATAGGTAGGTAGTAGTACGTAAAAGAAACCAAGGGTCAAGGGGTCCCCCCCTTTTTTCTGACGAATAAGACGCCAAAATCTTAACCCCGCGTTTTCCAAGCCACGCCAATGCATCGTCAAGTCTACCTAGTCCAGGTTTAGATAAGATAGTACACTTGCAAACGTCCGACTTTCTCACCTTTCGAGTACCTACCTACACGATGCAAGCTTCTTTCTTTCTGCAGTTGAACAGGGGGTCGGTTGGTCCCGTGCAACGCGCAAGCGCAAGAATGACGAGTACTCGTACATTACTTGGAAACATGACTTGGCAAGTACCAGGGGCAGGTCCTTAGGTAGAAAGGATGCCGCCCATCGACAAATTCAGCTTTTGGAAATCGCATAGGAATGAAATAGACGTAGCAAACTACAAATAAGGTAATTATGTATGTATGTATGTAACTGCCGCAATATAGGTAGGTATACTGAGTTTGTGCGCTACCCCTCTTCTTTTCCTTGCAGACTACCTACTCGTAGACACGGCGTTGGTTTGCTGCAAGGGGTCAGATTTACACATGGCTCTTTATGCATCGATAAATTGAACACCTATCAAGGGATTATTCTCCCGGGGGAAAAAAGAACCCTGCGCGTCTATTATACTCCCGTTTAAGCCGAGTACTTACCTATCTTTTTTTTATCAACTGTCCAAACTGGTTCTCTTTATCTATTCTACGGTAATTACGTTCCTACTCGTAGAGGACGTGGACGCTTGCAAGCAAGGATAATCCCAGTCTTCCCCAGAAAAATCCCCAAAATCCCCCAACCTGTTCCTAAAGTATTAATAATGTTACCAAGGGGTCAGGCCCAAGGAACAGAAATAGGTCGGTTAACCTATTCCAGGTTAGCTTAGTGTACCTACCTACGTGTATTACAAGTATGTTGCCCATGTCACGCCCGCAGTTTATGGTCTTTTATCAATACGTGTACGCAATTCAGCTGCAGAGAGAGGCCGCATTCAATTCCCCTAGATCATATCATCATTATACAGAGACAGATAATGATTGGTAGCTCTCTCGGGGGGGGGGGGGGGGGGGGGGGGGGGGGGGGGGGGGGGCGGGGGGGCGGGGGCGGGGGGGGGGGGGGGGGGGGGGGGGGCGGCC
>MU401476.1:172747-297905 GCA_022579005.1 Poronia punctata
TACTTTTACGCAATTCACCTGCCTTGTCAGGCCCCCTTCAATTCCCCAAGAACATACCACCAATATACAGTTCAACAAAATTTTTGGTTGCGCACCCACCCCCCCCCCCCCCCCCCCCCTTCTCTGTTCTGTTCATATCCCGATTTTTTAGTAATGCGCACCATTTGTCGGACTAGATAAGGTAGGTAGACGTACCTATACGTTTTGTAATTTAAAGAACGGCGTGTCTACGAGTGCAAAACACAAAACGACGGGGCCGGTTTTCTCGGCCGGCGGCGCTTGGATGTGGTGTGACTAAGCTAAGCAAGACGTGCTGATGATTTGCAGTTTTTATCCGAATCCTTCTGCTCTCTGCATCTTCTCGTACAGGAAGGCTAGAATTGATCGATCACGTTACACAGCAGTGGGCAAGCACTCACACACACAGAGAGAGACCCAAATGTAATTCGGGGTTTTAAGCGATAGTAAGCCGATCCTGTAGGCAGGGTTGTTAATTTAGTATGTAGTAATTGGTACTACATGTAGTATTACTACATGTAGTAACGGTGTAGTAACAAGATCTCAATACTAATGTAGTATTAGTATAGGCTATTACTATACTACAAAAAATGTAGTAATTTTGTAGTAATTTTTAGTATTACTACAATTACTACAAAATTACTATAATAATTTTTCTAAAATTTTTCTGAATTTTTCCAAATTTTTCTAAATTTTTTTAATTGTTTTTTTTTTCTTTTTAAATAATAAAAAATCAATTAAATAAATATATAGTATATTTTCTACTATATACTATATATACACACTGTATATATAATATTGTTTTGCTTTTTATATTGTTTTATTTTATTATATATAGTATTTATACTGTTTTTTAATTAAAATATTAGTATTTTATAGTAATTATAGTATTACTATATATTATAATAGTATTACTATATATAGTATTAGTATAAACAATTACTAACCTTTATAGTATTAGTATAGCCTATTACTAACTATATGTAGTATTAGTATAGGCATTTACTACATTAGTATTACTAATTTACAACCCTGCCTGTAGGCAATCAGAGAGAGAGAGAGTCGACCAGGTAAGGTAAGTAGGTTACTACTGCTGGTTAAAAGGTACCTATCATTACCTTATCAGAATGGTTTTTCTTTTCTTTTTTCGCTTGTCGGCAACTCCTTTCTCTGCTTTTAAACTGTGCCACAATTGGGCCAAGCTGCACCTTGCAAGAACTTGGTACCTACCTAATTGTGGATTTTTTTTTTTTTTTTTTTTTTTTTTTTTGCAAAAGGATCGGGGCCAAGGTCAAATCACGTCTTCAATGTAACCAAACCACCGGGTTCGTCTTCTTTTATATACCTATCGTGATTACACGGCATCTTTTTTTTTTTTTTTTGCGTAACGGAATACTGTAACGGGCATGACGCCCGCCGTTAAGGTCAAGGTCAAGGTCAAGGTCAAGGTACCGATTGTGGCTGACGGGACTCTTATTACGCCCCCTGGCAAAGGGTCGCGTACAAGTAAGTACGTGTGTACATGCAACGCAACTCACGCTTGCGTATGTACGTACCTACAAGTACTCAAAACACCAATAGCTGACGGACTCTCTTTAGTATTATCCATAACCTAATTGCTGACTGCCTCCCGCTCACATCTCGAAAGGCGCGTGCGTGCGGGCAGGCGGGCGGCCAGCCATGTGTTGCGTGGGTCAAGTCTAAAAGTCTACCGAGTCCGACTCCCGCATGAACGAACCCCTTTCAGTCCGTCAATTGTTTTTCGGTAGCTACGATGCCTTTCTTTTTTTTCCTTTTTTTTTGCTAGGTAATTCGGTTCGTTTCTTTAGTCTGGATAACGGGTTCAGGTTCAATAATCCACCTTCTATCAGAAGCTTATTTTCAATAGGTAGCCTTGGAATTTAAACTTACAAGTCAATCTTGTAGGATAAGAGGAGAAAAGAGATTTTTTTTCCCCTTCCTTCTAACTTTCTTCAATGGTCTAGACCTAAGCGGCTTACGAGAGCGAATGCGTAAACTGTAAACGTACCTTGGGTGTAGGTATAGGTAATTTTTAAAAGAAAGAAAGAAAAAAAAACATTTTAAATAGTACTCGTAATTGTCAGGTAAATACATCTACACCTACCAAACCAGAACCTCATCTCATCTTAATTTTAACATGCAAGGCGCAACGGGGAAAAAAAAAAGGAAGCTCTCGGTCTCCTTGGCTTTGTTGGTCCTGGCTCAAACAGTCAATATCGCTCACCGAGGGTAGCCGTGCCTAGAAAGCTAGACCAACTCCTACGGTCTAGATATTCTACCTGACCTGACCTGACCTGACCTGACCTGACCTGACCTGAATGTTGGGCAATTGAGCATGGAGGTGATCAAAATGAGAAAAAGAACTTTTGATCCTTGGGTCCAGACTTGTTGTGTATTTGTTGTTATGATGAAATAATGTACTGTAGGGTTTCTTGCCTTAACCCGATGAGATGTGATTTTTCCGCTCCTTCCTTTATCAAGTATGTATAATTATAGTGTTACGGTTCCTGTAGAGGTTTGGTTTGGTTTTGCCCTACCTATTTTGTGTCGCCTTTCTGCTTTGCTCCTAGCCGTATATAGACATAGACAAAAGGTATGGGGGGAGGGGTGAATGCATATGATCTGTTGCCTAGGATTGGTGGATTGGGGAACTTTTGTAAACAATCCTGCTAGCGGCCAGCCCTGCTACCTACATACATACCTAGGGGAGCCCGGACCCACCTAAGATAGACGTTAAAATTCTACTACATACCTAGGGGGCCAGGTACTTAACCTACATGCCTACCTTACTTTGCCATTTTCCACTATACTAAACCATCACATATATATGATTGCCCATGCACCATGTAGTTAAAGATATGTGCATTCATGGCTTGTCGACTACCTATCTATACGTACCTCCTCAAAAGAAGCGAAAAAGGGTAGGCACAATCCCACAGCCTTGGGTCCTACGTGTAGATATGCTTTTGTCTCCGATAAGGCTAGGACCCTTTGACCAAAATAGGGAAAGGCTTACTAAACTTATTCATTCAATTGGTCACATTGCGCCGACACGCTGGTAACTCTTGTCAATCAAGTCTCATGGACAGGGATAAGGAGGGGGGGAGGGAGAAAAAGAAAAAGTGAAATACGTTACCTACAATACTTTATTGTGATAGGATGTCGATATGACGAGGAGATTTTACTCCTTACTGATAATTATCTAATACCTAAGTTGGAGGGTAATTACCGACATCATCACCGAAGCCTACCTTAATGTAAGTAAGTAAAGTTTGGTTACGAGTACACATACCGATTCATCCATACTTGCCAGTCACTTGGTTGATACTACGAAATAGGTATGGTAGCATGGCTAGGAACTGTAAAAGAGTTTCTCGGTTCTTCGCCCTTCTGTGTTATTATGCCGACTTTTGCTCGGTTTATTTACACTGCTTACCAACTCCCTCGAAAAGTCTACAGGCCAAGAAAAAGTACATACAATACTCGAGGCAACGCTTGGGGTTTGATATACCTACCTATCCCTGTTACCTATTCATCGGCTTGGTATAACGTAGGCTAGGTAATCTACCTCTAAGCAGAAAGCTCAAGTTCCTTCTTACGTGAGTACGAGTACTTACCTAGGCAGATACGAGTAGGTTACACACACACACACACACACACACACACACACACATATATTGTCTAAAGTACTTATACAAAGTACAAGAGGCAAAGCAGTAAGGAAATCCCCCCACCCCCAATCCTAACCTAAATCCTTCCCTTGACCCTTTTTTTTTTATTTTTTTTTACGCTTTATCACATTCCCGGAACCAGAGACTCGGGTTCTGAAGGATCTTTCTTGCCTTGCTAAACTAGGTAGGTTAGTCGTAGATTGGAGATATAGCTACTACGTACCTAATCAGACTAGGTTAGGGATCATGAAGGGAAGGAGTTGTCTACGGGTAATACTTTGTGATGGAGGGGAGTGATGGAGGGGGGGGGGGGGGGGGGTTTCATTTCGCTGTCCGTCCGGGAAAGCAGTTCGTGGGCTCGCCGACGGGTTTGGCTTGAACCGGGAGACCGGACTCTTAACGATGTACCTCTATACCATACCCCCTCGACATTGAGCGGAAAGTGGCGGTCGTTTCTTTGTTCCCCTCCTTGTTGGTGCCGCTTGGCCCCAAGGTGGTCAGAAGCGGTCTTCCGCATTACCGAACCATATCAGGTCAGGGTAAAGGATAGTCGGCCTCGTTAAAACGCAAGGGATCCCTTCCTCCTGACCCAGGACCATGGGATGGGGGCAGATGCTAAACTAACCTAAGGTCAGGTCAGGTGTGTGAGTGATGGCGATGGCTACTTGGGTATGGAACATCACAGCGAGAGGAAGATGAAGAGGAATAGGAATAGGGATAGGAACCTAACAACAAGAACGCCACCAACGTTGGAAAAAACCATGGGTATACCTACTTACTACGGTATGAGTTGATTCATGTGCAATAGGAACAATATATACGAGTATGCCATTTTTGTTGCTTCCCCTTCAAGGGGTAACTAACCTACGAGTAGTAGAAAGGTGCTTGTGTTTTTTCGGTCTTTATAGAGGAGTCATCGTATCTTCCCATGTGTCCCTTTTACGTTGACGGTCGCTGTAAACAGCGATACTTCTTCATAGGCATGTTAGGTGTGATGAGAAGAGGCTATAATAGACGCGTACGTGTAGAAGATTTGGTCGTCCTCTACAGGTAGGTAGGTAGGTAGGTAGGTAGGTTGAGGTATACATTCCATTTCCTTTTCCTGTGGTTTTTTCCCTACGGAATCAGTATCATAGTGAGCGTTTCCATATATCAAATGACACGCGCACACACACACACCGAGAACATTTCATCCACATTGGATCATTTGTTGGTTTCGGTGGCTGAGGTTATAAAACTAATTTCCAAGTTCTGGTTTGAGTGCGGCCGGCGGAGGTTTTTCCACGCATGCATATCTTAGAAAAGGGGGGCTGTCATATACTCGTACTCGTACGTTGTGGTTGAGTCCATGTAGGTATTTCATAATGTCAGACAAAACTATTTTAGAGGTTTAGATGCCTCGGTGTGATATGTTGAGTACTTGTAACCAGCATGAGCATGAGTTTGGCATATGTTCACATAAATATACATGCAGCTGTCCAATGTCATGTTTTATTTTCACACTGTTCAGCTGGAATCTGTGAGGTGAGCACATCTGTCTGTCAGTGGTGTAAAGCACGAAAAAGAAATAGGGGAAGAGAGGCAGAAGATGTATCGTACCTCGTCATTAGGTAGTTATTGTAGATACGTAGATATTGGCTTATATATTCAACTGTAAAAGATAGACTTGATCCACGCCAGTAGTTAATTGCCCGCTCGGAAAGCAACGCAGGAAGAAGCTGGATATCCGGTAAAGGTAGATTGGACCGGTCACAACTACCTAACCTACCTACTTACCTACTTACCTACTCGCCCTGTCATCCAAATTATACATATGCTGCGAGGACTTTATCGTCTTCATCCATATTTTATGTGAGTTAGAAGTCACTGCCAGACGATAGGAGTATAAGTGAGGAGGAGGAGGACACTGGCTGACTACCATACATCTACTTAGAACCTTGTATTTTCCATATTCTCTCGCTATCTTATCCCTCTTACGTCCTCAATAGTACGGAGATTGAGAACATTAGATTATCGCATGAATACAGTCAGTGACTTCAGTTTTCAATAATTCATTTGAGAGCTAGGTAACCTAGCTACTTATTTTCCCAGTCATCAACGTGCCCAAGGTTGGGTAAGATATCAACTTCTGCATGGAGAGAGAGGGTGATTATCGCCAGTAGGTTTTATTCGATGCCTTTCATCTTGTGGTAGAGTCAACCGGGCTGGGAACCGAACCGAAGCGCATGGGGCTGGTGAATTGCTACCCAGGATCACCGACTGGCAATTACCGGTGTATGACTTCCTGCAAACATCAGCAATGTGACATTCTACGTGACTATGATTAGTAAGGAATGAAGAGTTTACAAACAAACAGTGATCCCTCTGGTCAACTACTATAGCGGACGAGAGGGGTCACTGTTCGTTTTTATCACGACAGACGCAGTCAACATCCAAAGCCTTCCTGATCGTGTAGGTATAGAGAGATTCAGACATCAACTCCTCTCGAGAGAGTACCGTGTCGACAACTAGTTAGGTACCTAAGTCTTAACAGCGACGTGATGTGTCCTTATCCGATATATCTCATAGGCCTCGTTTCAAGCAAAGTGCTCAGGTAAGGAGGGAAGTTTATTCAGGCTGTCTTCCAATCGGGAGGGACTCAAAACATTACGGACTATCAATCAATCAATCCTCAACTCATACTCGAGGCTTTGGGAAGAATGAGCTCAAGTCCAACATATTTCTCGAGGGCGTATGATTTATACATACCGCGCACCAACTGCAGCCCATCTTTAGTTTTGCTGTTTGGAGATGTTTGGTATAGAGTTTGTAAATTTTTCTTTTTGAGATAGATATATAAGTATGTAAATAGTTATACTCCCTATTCATGTCATATGCAAAATATTTTCCTCGTTTGTTATCTAATAGTCTATACTCAGCATGTTGACGAACGAAGCAAGATTTGAACACGAGACCAGACAACAAAGGAGTCGGTCGATGAGGATCATAAAACGACAGTTCATATGGTCCCGATGCTTGAAGATTAAGGTACCTACATTAGGTACACTTGTGTAGATTGTCCTCCATGACAGGGGCAAAGCCATTTTTTGTTCGTGTTAATCTATCAACTCATTTTTGCTTTCATATCAAGTCCCAAATCGCTGTCATCTGGAATTTTCTTTTCTCCTTTTTCTTTTCTCCCTTGTAACATCACCAACTGCAAACTTTTACAAATGATAAAATAGGCTGTGCAGGGACCGCGATGTCAACTATTTGAAAAAAAGAAGAAAAAAATACGCGATTTTGCCCTCGTATCAGGACAATTCGGCGTTATATATGTACAAGTATGTACAAGCACGTCAAAAGTATGCAATACCGTATAAAAGCTTTGATTGATAAGCGCGTCGACGCTGCTCAGCTTCAGCACATCAGAACAACGGACACACTGAATCATGCGTATTTATTCAGTATCTGGTCAATGGGGAAAAATTCCTTCTTCAAAACCTTGATCATGAACACGCAGGATAAAATGTTGAGCGCTATAGGGGTCATCCTTGAGACCCTCATTCAAGAGCACAAGGCTCGCCTCACCTTACACGCATCTGTTGTCCAAATCTTACGGCAACTGTTACGACAGTTTTATTTCTAGAGCAAAAGAGGCGACGGAGTGACCGGGGTATTAACTAACCTAGATAGCGAAATATCCCACGGTCGGACGGTCGTGGCCCAGTGCTGCGGGGGGGGAGGGGGGCGGGATAGCAGTAGTGGTGTTTTATTTGGTCTCAGACAGGTTTGCTGAAGAATATCCCATCCCCTACGTGTAGAGACCAAGACCACGCCTATATAAGTATAAACAGGAGTCTTCTGCTTATCAGAGAAACATTATCTCCTTGTGCAATAACAATAAGTCAATACGGACCCCGGCAGTGTAAACTGTGACAGATGCTGGCAGTCTTTTTCACAGACAGATAGCTTCTCGTTGTGTGGGGGGGAGGTGCTGGATGGACCCCTACGGTTACTACGAGTACTAGTTAGGCCATCGTCACTTCTGCCTGTCATGAATCATGATTCTTCCTAAATAACAAGACGTCGTTGCGCAATTTGATATAACTGGGGTTGGAATTTATCTAGGACACGATAAATATTCTACAAGGTCGTGAGTGCAGGTAAAAGTTTCGACAGCTCTTTCTCTCGGTAGTACTAGTACGGGCTAGCGGGGAGTGGCTATGCCGTCATTTCAGCGGTGGCATTCGGTCGTGTTTCTCGACACCTGTAGAACTCCTTTGTTATACACGGTCGTGGAACTGCTTAGGTAATACCAGGGGACTGTCGCACGTCTGACGCCAGTTGGAACATGAATTGTTGATTCCTACTCGTACAAGAAGCATTGAAAGAACCTAGCCTAGCCTCACAAACTGACGCCATCAGCAACAATAAATATATTAATGGCGTGATAATATCGAGGGGGACCAAATAGTAGCTGTGGCTTGTGGGGTGAGTCCAGCCACCTGCGGAGTAAACGACTCAAATTTGCTTTGTGCCACATATATCTCGACATTACTCCAATTCAAGGATTGATAATGATAAGGTGGCTTCCCTTTTTAAAAAAAAATAAATAAATAAATTGGGCGACAATTTAGGAACAAGAGGAAAATGTAAAGTCATCATCAGCCAAAGGGCTGGAACGATGACAAAACCACTGCCCCTCTGTACTACCTAACCTACATGTCTACTTTAGTCACTGGGCAATGACGGCTCCAAAGCCACTAGGATACCCCCTCTCTGTATTACTACAAATCCAACAACCAATGACAGATTCAAACCTGCGGTCAAGCTTGTGCCATGGCAACCTACAGCACGCTATTATGCAGTTATTATGTAGGTGCAGGCCATGAGGACCCAATTTTGGCAGCTTCCCGCTGCATCTCACCACCATACAGAGCAACACAACACAGCACGTTGATAGATAGCCTCAACCTTGTAATAGCCTACGGCTTGCCTAATACAAGCTAATAAGTTCAAGTTTAGGAGCGAGGCGGTCTATGGTCTGCCAATAGAGCGGAGATAAATCTTGACGGGACAATTGCTACGGATTTACCAAGGCGTTTTATGATCTCTATAGTAACCTAGCTGTCTGGAGATCTCGACTCGTATGACAACGGCCAGGACGCCCATTGGAAAACGTTACCCATTCTACACGTCCCTCTGCTCGTGGTTAGGAATTTGGTAGATACCCAAGGTACGGTAAGTGTAGCTCGAGCCTCGAGTCCCACGCAGCTGCCGCTTGTTGTCTGTTGGAGCAATTCCGCCCCAATGACGGAAAAGTACCTAGGTAGGGAAACCTAAAAAAAAAGGACCTGAACAGGCATCATCGCGGTATCATGCTGTTTCACCACAGGAGGAAAACCTACTAGACTAGTTGGAATTTAAAGGACAAAGGAAAATTTATCATCCTCGTTCTCCCGTACCCCCTCCCTCGGTTACAACGCCCATCACCATCTCTCGCACGTTTGGTTCCAGACTCCCAATCCAATGATAAGGGCAATAACAATTCTGAGACGCATATATGACTGCATCATCCTCGTTCGTTACATGCCAGACTCGTACCCGCTTCCAGGGATGACTATCCTACCTTATTGTTACCGTATTCATAGGTGAGGGACTACCAAACCTATCTTTTCTTGAGGCCTATCGCTTTTTTTCTCCCCGATTGCTACCTACCAAGATATTCCCCAGCCTGCCAGCGGCCAGCCTGCCCGCCTGCCAACCTGGCAGAGTTGCATTTTCCTTTTGCTTTACTCCTCTTTTTCCCATTCCAAATAAGCGCCCGTTGGTTATGTTTCATAGACGGTAACCACTTTGTACAACATAAAGAGGCCCCGGTGTCTATGTGTTTGCGTATATACCTACTGAGTATATATATCGTGTTGAGAAAGGCGCAAGTTGTCCCTGAAGATCTGCCAAGCTTATATAGATCTGAGTATTTGCAAGCAATCCTTACGAAATCACCGGAGCCAAGAGATCTGTCAATATCAATTAAACCCACGCCAAGGCTATCGCCACTCTGGGCCTTGCCAAGAGCGACCGTCGTCTATTCCTCCACGCCAAGAAACGCTTGGCATTTTGGCTCTAGTCTTGTTGGTCTCGCTGTACCCTTTACGGGGTAAGCCGGGCGAGAAATGGGCATGAAGGATGCGCCGCAACTTCCGTTGCCCTCATGGCCACCCAGGGTTCTCTTCGCTCGTCGCGGCCTTGGCCGTCCAGGTGCGAACATCGACACCGGTAACATCAATAATCGAACCGACATTAATGCCCAAGACTATCACGATTCCGAGGCGAATACAACGCCCGACATGTTAGGATCCGAGTCCTCGTCGGGCAATTACTCGTACGAAAGACTAGACAAAAAAGATCGTCCAAGTTGGCACAAGTCGCGGCGTACACGCTTGAGTCTATTAGGCGCCCTGACATTCGGCATCGTAACCATCATCTTGCTGTCTACCCTTCTCAGTCGCCACGGAGTGGCCAGCTTTGATAACATCTTCAAGGTAAATCTACCACTTTCAACTTTGCATGCCTCTCTCTCTCTTTGAGGAGCGGGGTCAACCATGCCGCGCTTGCCTCTTGACTAATTGAGCCTCCACCACCCTCCTTGCGACCGTTTGTTAAATAGCCTGATAATAAAACTACCGATGATGTCTCAACACAGAGGCTCCACCCGAGACGTTACCGGAAGCCTTGGTCCCATCAATGCCGAGATCCTTCTATCCCCCCCCCTTTCGAACGCTTCGCTTGGACACAAATCAGAGACATGAACTACTTCTAACTTGCAAAGGCCAATTCAGATACAGAAGCTGACGTGATGCCTCAGAAAACATGCACGATAAACCTCCCTCAGGGCAACTATCTAGGACAGGTCATCGGTCCTAGCAAGTCGTCGCCGCGGCCCATCCAAG
The DNA here is from genome assembly GCA_022579005.1 of Poronia punctata. Taxonomy (NCBI): domain Eukaryota; kingdom Fungi; phylum Ascomycota; class Sordariomycetes; order Xylariales; family Xylariaceae; genus Poronia; species Poronia punctata. The sequence goes on from MU401476.1 coordinate 183,393, forward strand.
CCTATCTGGGCATCCCGTACGCCGAATCCACCGAAGGCAAAAACCGCCTACAACCACCGCAGCCCCTGAAAACGAAAGCGAGCACGGGCGTTCTACACCATGCCTTGGTGTACGGAAAGGCTTGTCCCCAGAGCAAGCCGAACAACAAGGCGCAGGGCGAAAAATGTCTCAACGCCAACATCTTTCGTCCGCACTTTGGCGACGATGCAGAGTCAATCGCGGCCGAGGAACAGCGGCTCGGTGTCGACAGTAAGAAGCTACCGGTCGTAGTTTATGTTCACGGCGGCGGTTTCAACATGGGGAGCGGAAAGGACAGGGACATGGCTAGCTTCGCGGCCTTTGCGGACTCCCCCATCGTGGCCTTGAGTTTCAACTATCGTGTCGGCGCTTTCGGCTTCCTGCCGAGCTCTGTGATGGCTAAGGAGGGCCTGCTGAATCTGGGCTTAAAGGATCAACAGTTATTCTTCGAGTGGATGAGGGAAAATCTGCCCAGTATTGGGGGCGACCCTGACAATGTCACTATAATGGGACTAAGCGCTGGCGCCCACTCAGTAAGACTTATGAAGAGAGACGGACTGCCTGTACCGGCATGTGTATTGAGGCTTGCGACTAACTAAAAGCGAAACAGATTGGACACCATCTAATATCCTATTCCCCGGAAAACAAGCTCGTGCCCGGACCTCCTCCCTTCCAGAAAGCTATTCTTGAGTCAGGTGGCGCAACTGGACGTGCCGTGTTCGTCCCCGACCATCCCCTGCACGAGCAGCAGTTTCACGAGTTTCTCACGTATTGCGGCCTCGGGAACGTGCCAGACGACGAGATTGTCGCAAGACTGCGCCAGCTGACATACAAGACGCTCCATTTAGCGTCGCGGGCGATGTGGGATAGATGGTCCGACACACTACGGTGGCCCTTTCAACCTGTCATCGATGGTCCCGGCGGCGTTATTCCCGACTTCCCCATCCGCTCGTGGGAGAAGGGCAATGTACTTCGGATTCCTCTCTTGACAGGCTTCAACACGAATGAAGGCGCATACTTTGTGCCCGAAGGCGAAAATCAGCCCGATGCTGTCCGTAATCTTATGTCGTCCATCATCCCGGGCCTTGGTGTGAAGAGTCTCGAGACGCTCGACAAGCTGTATCCCAGTCTCGAGACCCCCCAAGGCCAGAGTCTGTATACCAGTTCCAACCAATCTACACGCCACGGCACCCAGTTCTGGCGGCTTGACGACGCCTACGCACACTACGCTTATATCTGTCCGGTCCTGCAAACCGCAACCAATGCCTCGACTGCTGCTCCCGATGTTCCCGTATACGTCTATCATTATGCTGCGCTGTCGGCAAGGTTCGGGGCAACGGACCATGCGGACGAGTCACCCATTGTGGCACATGATATGAAATCTATCGGCAGGTATCCGGGGGTTGTTGCCACGGCAAATGCCATGACGGGCGCATTTACGAGATTTGCTGTGACAGGTAATCCAAGTCTCTCCTACTCGGGTGAGAAGGCAGAGTATGAGTGGCCGCGCTATATCAGTCCCTTCTCCCCCAACGCGGAAAAAGAAGCTGGCCAAGTTGCGCTGTTTGGCAAGGGAAACGACGAGCAACTGGGGCACCGGGGCACGCGTGGTCGGGGTGTACCTGTCCAGACTATTACCCTGACGGATCGAGAAAAGGCCGAGTGCCAGTTTTGGTGGTCCCACACTGTGTTGAGTGAAGGCTATGGCGACGGGTCAATGAGCCTTGCACCTGCCAACGTCAAAGTTAAAGCCAAGCTATAAGCAAGGTTGAGCTCCAACTCCCTTGCCGTGCCGCTGCTGCCGTCACTACCGTCGCCAGCGTTCCCCCGGCTTGCACGGGGATCACAAACACAACTGGGGTCTAAACTCATATAAGGAAACTACACATTAACCTATCCACAGAGGCCGGAACAACAGACGAGGGCTCGTGAATTCGGTTAGGTAGGCGCCGACGTTAGTTATGGTCTTCTGGTTTCCAGGCCAAACGGCGCCCCCACATCTTACGATACAGTTACTAACTTTACTGGTGTACGACCTTTACCTTTGAAGCACATGTACCTTTGTACATTCGGCTCTTCCTACCGGCTAGGAGGTTCTACGGTGATGAAGAATCCCGGGGAAACCGTCTCCGGTGCGTACATGACTTGGCTTGGCGTTCGTCTACGCCACCGTAAAAGGACTCTGGTCGCTTTCCAGGGTATCCAAATCGCACGAGTTTGATTTTTTGTCGATATTGGCTAAAGAGCCTTCCTTGGTGTTTGCGAGAAAGCAGAATTGCTGGAATCTAACGCACACTTATATACCCCTGAGCTTGGAGATTTGATTATCCCGTCATGAAGGCTCTTCGTTGGGGGATTATGTATAAAGATTAACCTACTGGTCAAACGTGCCATCACTCATCCAACCACTGGGTGCGCGCTGAGTGGCACATACTACATAAACTGTACATAGAGGGGAATCTCCATCGGCCAGCGTGCCCATATACAATTAGGTACCTAGACGGAATAGACATCCTATCATTGGGATAACGGCCAAAGACTTAACCTAGCCGTGAGATCTCAACTTATTTTCGCAAATCGAGACAGTTTGCAAAGTTTTGCTAGCAGTTATTATTGATAGAAAAAGGGACAAATTCATATATACATATTTTTTGTGTAGCCGGTGGACAACAGATCTTTTGAGTTCTTAATTTTTTTTTTCCGGATCACCATCAACAGGATAGAATCTCTTAATAGATTTTTTCTGACCGCAAAATCAACGAGATTCGTCCCAGACTTCCAACAGACTCCCCCGACCCCAGGCTCGCCCCTTTCCGCCGCCCTCGGCCCCCCATAAACCCCCTTTTCCGCCAGACCGAAGACAAGAGAAACGTTATCACGTACGGCGAAGTGCAAGGTAAACGACAATTAGTAAAGTATGTCTTGGGCTTGAAAGTGAGGCGATATATACTATTTTAGGCACACGCTGCGTGCCCCGACCTGACCCGACCTCGATGGACCCGGCCAGATCCAACGCAACAGCAAGATGGGGCTGGGAGAAGCAATCCCCATTCATTAGATCGCGACGAGGTGGGAAGAAAGCAGATGAGGCCTAATGTGTTTGTTGTCTGCTTTTGATTCTCGAAAAAAGCCGAAGGGCGGACTGCGAACAACGCGAATATCAAATGAAAACCACCAAGGGGCGCTGTTGCAAGCTTGCAAGATGAGGACTCAAATCATGTTGATAGATGATTTGGAAACTGGGTATCAAGATAATGAATGCGCGGACGAAACGGTAAGCGGGGAGTGGAGTGGTAGTGGTCACTTCCCACTTTCCGCCTTTTTAGTTCATTTATTTTTTGTCAACTTTCTGGCACTCGAGGCCCGAATTGAACCTGACCTCCAACCGAACCGAACCTAGAAGTTCTGGGAGATGCCCGCACTCTGTTGCGGGTAGTGGGTGGGGCTCTCAATCCGAGTGTTGCGTCTCGCCGGGTTGTCACGGATTACAGGTTGGACCTGTGCGCCTGGGTTGTCGCTGTACGGATCGCTATACGGATTGCTTCCATACTGATCGTAATAACCAGGACTTCCATATGCTACACCCTCACCAGAACCGTCAGACCTCCCAGCAGCACTGTAAGAGGACGAGGCATTGGAGGGGCCACGATGAACGTTGCCGGCGCGGTTCTCAGCAGACGAAGGGCCCATAGCACCAAGGATCTCACCTTCGGGCGAATGGGAACCATCGCCTATTAGAGGTTCACCTGATATCGTGTCGGAATGGGTGCCCCGTGGAACTGTTGTCCCATCAGAGTAAGCCATGCCGACTGGCCCACCAGACATCGTAGTCGACGCCTTTCTGCCGGTAGAGCCCCCGAGCGTGGTCGAGCCCCAACCACGATAACCGGACGGCGATTCTCCCTTCATTTCATACGCGCCAGCCCCGACGTTGGGGAGTGCCGGGTCGTTATTCGGGTTGTAGGCATAGTCTTCTGCCTCTTTTCGTCTCTGCTCCTCTGCTACCTTGCGCTGCTTGCGCCTTCTCCAGAAGAAGAGGCCAGCGAGAACTAGCAACGCCACACCAGCAATGGGAACAACTACAGCAACGGCGATCTTGCTAGATTTGGACAAGTCTGACGAAGAGTGGCTGCCCGCTCCCGGGAGCAAGGTCCCGGTGCTAGCTGCCGAGGAAGTTGTCGTCCCTGTCTGGCCCGGCGGTGGTGTGGCAATCGAGGTAATAACGGTTGTCGTTGTCGAGAAGCTCGGGGTGGTTGAGTCCGTGGGGGTATCCGAAGGAGTGCTGGTGGGAGGCTGAGAGGTCGTCGGAGGCGTGGACGATGATTCTTCGGTTGATGAGGTTTCGCTAGTGCTTGTGGGAGTTGTAGCCGGAGGAGTCGTTGTAGGAGAGGTTGAAGGGGTTGGTGAAGGGGTTGGCGAAGGGGTTGAAGATAGTGTTGGAGTGCTGTCGGGAGTTGACGTAGAAGGTGACGATGTTGTCGGATCTGATGTCGTAGGCGGCGGATCCGATGTCGTCGGGTCTGGCGGAGGTGATGTAGTGGTAGGCTCATCTTCTGTAGTCGGAGGAGGGGTGGTCGTGGGCTCGTCCGACGTAGTGGGAGTCGGAGTCGGAGTGGGAGTCGGCGGAAGGGTGTCAGTCGGAGCCGTGCTCGCATCGGTGTTGTCCGACATGATGGTGAACTGGCGCCTCGCAGGCACTTCAGGCAGTTTTAACCGCGAATATTGGCCGGCTAAAGGCATTATGTCAACGCGATGTTTCAATTGCGACTAAGATTTAAAAAATCCGGGATGGAGGCAATGAAATATCAGATAGGACAAGTAACAAAGGCACACGACGGTTAGGTCGTCTGAGCGAGTAAAACAAATTGTGCAACTAGTCAGGTCATTGAAATTCCCATAACAATGGACACCGTCATGAGTCGCATATCGGGTTGTGGAACAAGGCAAGCTTGGGATCTTGTTGCATAAGAGTCCACTAGCCGGGAAACAAGGAACGGTCCCAGAGCATACCTTGATCGAGATCAGTGGTTCTTCTAAACGGCCACGATTATGGCTTGAACGCCAATGAAATCGAATGTGGCGGTTAAAAGGTGCTCAGTACTCGAAATACAATCGAGCTTAATTGATGCCTTGAGAGCAAGATCACAAGTAAGGATGTTTGATAGGTGAGATCCGTCTGGACCAGAAAAAATAATGGTAGAAAATTGTAGAAGGGAACAAAACACACGGGTAGCCACTTGTTGTTGTGGTACGGAGAAACGATGGCTTTCGCTTTGGTGTTGGCGCTGGCTCTGGCTCTGGATTATTGCGAGATTAAGAGAACTAAACTAATGGGCGAGCAGTGGATGGAGCGGGACCGATGCAACGTATCGTGGCGCAGTCGGTGCTCTCTTGATGTAGGTATATGTTAGGTCGGTAGGCCAGTTGTGTGTACAAGTATGACCCCTAGGAAAAAATAAAATGGAATGATAGGGTGATACGCCAGTAGAAGAAACCCAACCCCAAAGCCTAAAAGCAGACAGCAGACACAGCAGTGCTGCAGAAAGTGGGAAAGGGGAAATAATTGGCAGTGTGCACGTAGAGGTGTCCCTGGGAACTGTAAGAAAGACAGGACGGTTACTTTGGACGACTTTCACTCTGTTCTGTACAATAATACTCTTTTTACTTTACATGTAGATGCCTATGCGGCCGACAGTGAGCCTGACGAGTGATAAACAACGCTGTCTTGCACAACGAAAAAAAAAAGATATACGCAAGGCAGCAAAAATAGAACAAGTACCTCTCAGTGTCAGGGGTGCACATTGAAGGGCAGAGGCCAGGAAGGACAGAAAGCAGAGAACTGGGGCAGGCACACAAGTCCACAGGCCCACAGGGTAGCGGCACGACAGGCAGCTAGGTTAGATTGTGAAATTGCTGGGATCATCCTTCAGTTCGTATCACTTCGCACCATCCATTTCGGTGCTAGACCATCCTCAACTACTGCTAGAAAGGCTGAACTAGATCAAAAAGAGATTATATCAGTTGTCGAGCAGATGGTGATGTCCATAATAATGTAGATAGCCATATGTAGCACGAGATCTATCTACGAGTAGGTACAAACTTATTAAGTTGGGTACCTATGTACACGTATATCTTGAGCTTATCAGACAAGTGCCTGAAGAACTGGAGTATTTCCGAACCGAAGAAGTCACCTAACACGTCTACCCTAAGCGTAGGTACAGGACTTTTGCCCATCACGGCTACCCTCCCGTCTCCTATGTATCTTTTCTCAGTCGTGGACTTTACGTGTAGCTACTCGTAGGTACCTATTCCAACTCTTGTACCAAAATAGCCTCAACTGAGATGGATCGTTTTATTATAATATCGGGATCGCGCTGTTCTAACCTTGTCCAGTCTAGATAAGAGCCAAAAGCAAACTTCTGGGTGTGCAAAATATCGAATCGAGCTTAGTATTATTCGACTGCTTACTTTGCTCCGGCTTGGCTAACTAGACTACTCGTAGTCTCGTCAACAAGTGCAGAAGCACCTCATAAATTGTGAGGTGATCGATCACCTACCATTGGTACTAGGTACGTTATGTGCCTGAGCTTCGTCCCATGAAAAACATGCGGCCTGACCGTCTGTCTCGGGGTTTATGTAAGATATACATCGGCCTGGGTCACGACTGCCGCAGCGGAATATATACGGCCGGATACGTCACTGGCTGCCCGGCCATTGACGGTCAAGTCTAGACCGGAAGGCGCGGGGACAGTAAAGCTTGTCAAGTATATGAACTGGTCTCTTCTGAGTTCAAAACCACCTACCTATCTCTCTACTGCGAGCTTCATCCGTCTCCCTATTGTGTTTTTTTTTTGGAAGTGGTGAGCTAGTTTCCTGACCATGACAGAAAGGTCTTGTACTCGACACGTCTGGTGATTGAATCCACATCTCTTCCGTGTTTACGAGGCAGCCAGAGCCCGAAGCTTGGTTTGCTGCCGAAGCAAAGCTGCATATGCCCGGTCTCAACAACACGGTAACAACCCTTGGTCTCGGTGTGTCTTAATAGTTGTTGGACTTCCGACGGGCTTGTGCTTGACTAACCTGAGATACTGGAACCAAGTCATTGCAGAAGTGCCCCGTTGTCAGACTGCGCTTTCGCGACATTCGCCAACGGGCCCCCAAGAACATATACTTATATATAACAACGCGCCCGCGTGCTTGTTCCATTCTACTTCGTCAAGGTAAGCGCTGTCCTAATAGGCAAAACGAAACATCGGCGTACTCGTATACTGGTCACGCAGATGAAGACGAGAGAGAGAGAAAGGCGTGGATGCTCGACCGGCCGATAAATAGGTCCCAATCAATCTTGAGAGTTGTTATTACCTATCCCCGAGGCCCCGGAGCCGGTGGTAAAAACAAAACAAACACGGAACTTCCCTATGATGAGGACGGATACCTACCTTATTTTCCCCGGCAACAACGTCTCTCAACGGAGACCATCATCACCAACGGAACAAGGGACAGCTAGGTATACTTAACCTTAGTTTAATCTAACCGAGGGAGAAGAGATCACGCATCAGGATCTATGACGCGGTGTGGAGGTAAGTAAAATAAGCGTTGCCCAATTTACCAGGGGTCAGGATTCGAATTTCTCTCTTCTACCTATTCAGGATCACGCGAGGGACGTACTAAAAAACGCGCGAAACATGGTAATAAATGAAGTCAGCTTGGCTTCATTCAAGTTGCGCCAAACAGATAGAAATATACATGTAAAATGAATTTATGAAGATGTTGTGCGTCCGTCTTACTGCTTCAAATTTGCTTGTCCTTTGCAGGGATTGTGGCGTATTTATAGCACAGCTTTGTGTTATGGTTTTATACATAGTCTAATACATAATGCACAAGCTATACGGCATAGATACTCATATTCAAAATTGAGAGTAGTAGGTAGTAGATACCTAGCTGGCCATTGGCATCATGAAAGCGAGCTTCTGACTTGTTATTACCTACTTACCCAGCTGGTCGGTCCTAATACACTCATACGCCAATTTATAGATAAGGTACCTTGTTTGTAGGAACTCTGTACTATTGATCATTAAAACTTACTACCAGTCTACTTGTACATATCCAATAATTATTTACAAGCGACAAGATGGCGTCTACTAAACGGACTATAAAAGCGGCCAACAGTTCGTTCGGCTTGTCTAGATATGGTCACTTCCGCGTGATCCGAGGCATGCTTACATCATCAACTGCAGTGCTGCACGCACCACAACATCCCACTGGTGGATCGAGGGATTCCTCGTCTCAGGCGATAGGTAAGCTCGATATGCAACATGCCCTGCACCGGTTCAAGGTGAGAGGTAACACATTTCAAGTATTTTTTTAAAAAAAAGATGCCAGCGTCGCTAGCAACCTTATTTAACCTAAATATTAAAAATAGTAGCTTATATCATTAAAAGTAAGGTGACGAAGTGAAAATGAATCGAATTGATTCGGAAAACAGCCTTTTGTCATTGTCCAACCGACCGACATGTGACTGCCGGTTTGTTCTGTTCTATACTAAAGATCGATAGAAAAAGATAGCTTTCGTTTCCCTACATGACAGATAATATCGTCTGGCCTGATATTCCTCCTCTTATATACTTTGGGGTTGAGCGAGTTTCTCGACATTGCCGACATGAAAAATTGCCACAAAATGGATGTTGTGAGCCGGGTTTCGTAAACGGTGTTTTGAACCGAAATGCGAGCAACGCCCCAGTCCAATGGCCTCCAGAAAAGTATCGAACAAGTGGACATTAGCAAATACAATATGTAGAAATTGCTTGTCGGACCGCAAAATAGGCATGTCCAAGCAAGAAAATGTAGTAGCCCCCCTCTCCAGATAAACAAGCCGATCCGATCTATTATGTAAACTCCTCCCTTGCCGTGATGATGTCAAGATTCTTAACGTAGGCTGCCCTCTATGCGCCGAGATGTGGCCTTGGTCATGTCATGAAGCGAATTAGAAACTGTAAGCTGGGCTAGGCAGATTTCCTCAGGGGCGCATGCCCCAGTTCGGCTTCAGCGTCTCTGCCATGACTGCCTGAGAGAAAACCGTGTCGCCAGGCAGTCGGCTGACACGACCGGCGCCGGCACGGAGCGCACTAAGCCCTGTGCCTGAGATGCCGCTGTGCATGCTGCGGACACTGCCCGCGTCGCTCATCGTATCGTGGTCCTTGAAACGTCGAGGTGGCGCAAAGTCCAGGGCGGTGAAAGTACCCGATTTGCGTAGCAGATGCCTATTAACATATTAGTTATATTTCTCTCATCGTTCCAGCACGCCGAAAATACTTACGGGCTAGGGAGCGCTGGCGTTTCATCGAATGCACTGACGAGCGGCGAATGCACTGGCGTATTCACCCTGTACGGCATGCGCTCGCCAAGTGGGCTCTGGGATCGACCGGCTGCCTGTTCTTTGATAGTAGGGGGAGGTGCGAAGTCGATAGCGCCCAACAAAGCGAACGAATCATCCCTCAGTTTCGAGGGCGTGGGCAAAGTATTGAGGGCAGCCGGCGGTGGCATTGGCTTCCTTGGCTGACCGCCAAATCGAGCGTTAGAGGCTGAAGATCCAGGGCGAGGACTCCTTGGGCCCCATCCACCACCCGACATAGTCGAGCCAGCTCTGGGTCTTCCGGCAGGTCCTCCAGACATGGTCGAGCCCGCTCTAGGTCGTCCGGGATGGCCATGTGGCATCGGCGGGCCATGGGCGCCCGGAGGACCACGTTGTCTAGGTCCTGGCATGGGGCGTCTGTTGGTCGGAGGCGGAGTCATGGCACGTCTGGTTACGGGCTGGGCATATGGCATGACAAACGCGTTAGTCTCGGGATCGAAGTAGGCAGCTTCGCCCATGTATCCGGCCTCATAGTCTTCATAGTAACCCTGCTGCGGTTGTGTGGGTAGCGGGGGACGGTCTTCAGGCTTGCTATCGTCGAAGTATTCTTTGTAGAACGAACGGATGCGGTTGGCGCGGAATTCGGGATCCTCCGACTCCAAGAAATCGTCAGGCGGCAGGGGTCGCAGGCCAACGGACAGCCTTCTGGTGTCCTGTTCGGGAACACCCAAGCCAGCCGATTGAGCATGGACTTGGTCGTTCTGACCGGTAATATGCAGCTCATCCTGGTCTCGTTGCGAGCTATACCGGTGACCGTCCATTTCGAGATGGTCGGCATATGATGCGTATTGTTCAACAATGTCTGGGGCATTGATCACAGGCATAGACTCCTTTCGGGGTGGCCGAACCACCGTCGAAATGGCATTTGGCTGGGAGCTATGGGAACTGGACGAAGCCTGAGATAAATGACGATCCGCATTGCCTAGACCATTGGAAGCTGGACTAGCCGGGTCAATTCGGGGAAACGAGTCCCGCTCATTAACAATTTCGGCAACCATGGGTTGAGGGCCATTCTTGGATTCCTGGGAGAACGGACGGACGTTCTCACGGGAGATGGCAGTAGCAACAGCAGGCGGGTGCTGGATATCGGGGACTTGCGCGATTCCCGGGCCGTCATCGACAAACCGGAACTCGTTCTTGGCCGGTACTGTGGGTACATCGTCTGCTTGCTGATGATGAAATGCTGGGACAGCAGGCGGCGGAGACGGAATAGGAGACTGTGGAACCTCGTTGCGCAGAGGGCCAGCAGAATCACCACTGGGGCGTGGCTTGGACGCATAGATGGACGATGCCCGATCAGCAGGTCCCCGTTTAAATGAGCGCATAGACCCGATTTCACTCCCAGCATACTCTATAACTGGCCGGTAAGGGTCGTCCGCTTGGTGAAGAGTTTTGGTGAGCGAGTTGAACGATTCTCGGGAGGCGTGCAGATTCGGTGGGAGAAGATATGGACTGGACAGGTTCATGTCCATAGAAAGCTGGGCTTTGTGGCCAACCTCCTTCTCTTTTCCGAAGAATGCGCTTCTCCTTTTATTGCCTTTCGTGGCTCCCGTTTCCTGAAGACCAAAGTCCATGGACTTGAATTTGAGCGCAGCTTCTTCCCGTCTCCGTCTCATTACACCTTTCCGCGCGAAATAAACTAGGACTGCGATGGCCACGACGAGAGGAATCCTACGGAGCGGTTAGTTATAAGGACCTAGGATAGCCTATAGTTATTTGGGGATGGGAGGTACTAACACGACACTGACGGCAATAGTGGTCGTGTTATCGTCAGCCGGCTTTTCCTCTGTTGTCTCGGCTCGGGGCACGATTTGGAAAACGCTACCGCCGTGGTCTTCCATACCCGCTGTGGCTTTTTCCACACTCTCCTGATATCCTATCTGGTCCAGATCTGCCACTGAAGGCCGGGCATGTAAATGCCGGTGGCCATGGCCATGGATATATCGATTGGTCATCATTTAAGGCCTAGAAAGGTCAGGGCCTTCCAGGCGGCAAATCCGGTGCACTTAAGGGACACGGTCGTCGTCAAGGTGACATGTACAAGGCGGAGTGAGGTAGCAGTAGAAGCAGAGTTTAAAAATTCATTCTCCTTCTCGACGTAGAGTTTCAGGAAGTGTATGGATATCGCAAGATGCGGCAATGAAGCGTACAATAGAATCGTCGTTTTAGTGTCTCGAAAGACCAAGGAACCAAATTGGTGATAGTATCCAAGCGGTCGTTAACTCCCAACAGCTGACACGGGGATTAAAAAGAGAGACTCGGGCGAGGATCGCAAAAAGAACGGCTTGAAAGTTGGGTTGAAAGAGTGGCACGCCCGCTGGCAGGCAGTTGGGTCTTGATGGCCTATTGTCGAAAGACTGCGATACTCCCGTAAACGAGGCGATGGGGAAGAAGGAGACGAAGAAAGAGAAGAAGAAAGACAATCCCTGAGAGGGCCAAAGAAAGAGCAATGTCACTACGAAACGGCCCGGGCGGAGTTATTCCAGCGTGCGTCAACCGTACCCTAAAGGTACCTACAGACAGCATACTGTCCTGTACAGCAAAATGTTGTGCTGTACCTTGCAGCTCACCTCACCCTATCCCTTGTTCTGCTAGTTCTACTTTCGCTGGCGGGAACCACAAGAAGCCAACCGGCGAATGAGATGCTGAGATAGGGGGAAATGAACGAAGGGGGTGTGGAGACTAGCAGCCCCAGTGGGTAAATGGATCCGGATCTAGAGGTCGCACAGAATCTCCCAGCAGGTCCAGCACTGTCCAACAGGTCCCAGCGGACTCAAACTTTGCCCAGGTCAGGCACATGTCCATACTGTATTTTGCCCTCTCTAGTGGACCGGACTCCCTTCCATTACACTATTTGCTTTGAGGTTATACTGTGTCTCATACCCAGCCCCCATCTGACACTGTACAATTTGATTTATTCAGCGCCAGCACCAGAATCTTGGAATAATCGTAGCCCTGAAAAGAGGGGCTAATGCAGGAACGGTGCGGAATCCTGCTGCATCCCTACAAGTAGGTACCTACTCGGAGACTTCCCCCTTTTCAATCTCCATCTTTCGTGCATCTTTTGTGCACGCGAACAGACCTAGCCTAGCCTCCTACTCGTAGACCTGGCCATGACGAGAATGAGATGCGTCGTAGGATTTTGACAAGGAACATTGCGCGGTCGCCAGCCCTTATCACAGAGATATTTTCCGATCTAGATAGGTACTTATGATTAGCCAGGCACGCCAGCTTAACTTTAGTGGCATTTTTTCCTTACTATGAGGTCAACACTTTTTTACGTGAGCTAGAATGTACTCGTACGAATAAACTTTTGTGCTGCAGAAACACGGGCGTATACTTCCGACGAGCACATGGGTTACGGTATAAGCTTTTGAAGTTATGTGAGCCATACCACAAATCTGGTCCAACACAATGGTGTACGTTCCCCTACTCTCATCTGTGACACCACCCAGCTGTCAATTTTGCAGTCAATTTTGCAGTCAATTTTGACATGAGTTGCACAAGAGTACATTCGGTGATTGTAAAGTCTCATTTTTTATTGTCGAGCCCGAGAGCTGTTCTACAAGGGATTCATGTTTGTAAGACCTGGATCAATAAATCTTGTGAGACAGCCTATTTTGGTTTACCTATGATATACATGCACTCCGTTGACTTCGTTTCGGCGGGGAGTCTCATTTTTAAAAACCAAGCTATGGATATGGTAGACCGGTTGGGCAAATGAGGATATAACCCCGACCTCACAGACCCTACTGTGATTACGCCACTTGCGGCCGGATTGGCTTCTTCGGTAGACATAGCTCGCAAAGGTCAAACTCGTGTTTCCCAAAGCTATGAAAATACGTATTTGTCTATGCCGCATCGTGGTTTATTCATACATTCTTAGGAAAGGTTGAATGCATGTCTCAGCAATCTATGCAGGGACCGCCACATGGACATTTGGCCAAATGGGTCATATACGTAATATGATCTAGATGTTGACATTAAGGGGTATCATCGAGCTCTTTAAATGAGTTGTATTATTGTTTGGCCTTGGTAGGTCCGGAATATGCCGCTTTACGATTCATTCATCGCCCTTTGGTCTGATAAAATCCAGCTGAATATTCCAACAGCCAGCTTTTTTCAATCTTGGTGATATCGCGTATGAATGTCTTAGTACCAGTCTCCATGACCTCGTGGAAAATGACCCACTCGGCCTTTCGATTGAACATCAGCGATGTGGGATGCGCGTGGAGAATCGTTCCTCCTTCAACGCTGCGATAACTCCCGTCGGGCTGCATTTGCGCCGCATGGGCAAAGTAGCCTGTCGTAAGACATCTCCGGATTTGATCTGCCCTCCCTTCACGGAAATTCCTCAAACTTTCGTCGACGCTAATACCAAACCGGTCCAGATACCGTTTCAGTTGTCCGCGTATACTCACAGCGCGGGTCAGAGCCTTAAAGTTGACGTGGTTCTCGTGGCAAAACTTGGACTCCTTCTTGCCTTTTGTAACAAAAGCCTGGTAGACGTTGAGGAGGGTTAGGTGATCACCCTCTTCAGCAGCAAACTTGCGCCGAGCAGACTCCGCTTGCTTCTTCCCGCCATCAAATTGAACCCATACGCTGCCACCGAGGCTCGTCATAGCCGCTATGGTAAGGATTTCGCTAAGACAGTCAAAGGCGGGCGCACTCAACAGAGTTTTGGCCATCATTGGCTCGACAGCGAGCTCTGCCATCCGCATGCCCAAAGGCCGTGTGAGCTTCGCATATTCATCAAGCGCACCAAGAGAAAACAACAGCTCCGTCGCCCTGATCATTAGCTCCGCAGGCGGGGGCGTGAGGTAATCAAACCGGACGACATTATCAATGCCTAGGGCTTTGAGCTGCAGTATGAAAGGCGCAAGATTGGATCGCTGGATTTCTGGGGGGTTCGCATCGGGTAATGCTTGATAAGCATCTTCTGTGTATAGCCGGTAACACTTCCCAGGCTTAGTCCGCCCAGCTCTGCCTGCTCTTTGAGCAGCCGACGCCTTGGACACGGGAGTTGCAGTCAAGGATTCTATGCCCGTGCGAGGGTCAAACGCCCTCAGCTTTACAAATCCGGAATCAACAACATAGACAATGCCCTCAATTGTCACGGATGCCTCGGCGATGTTGGTCGAGAATATAATTTTGCGCGTGTTTTCAGGTGGTTCATCAAACACGTACATCTGCTGTTCCGTCGTTAAGCCAGCATATAACGGCAGGGCCAGCATTGATTGCGACCCTGGTGGCAGATTGGCCGACCGTTCAGTGATGGTCTCAACAGCGCTGTCAATCTCTTCTCGCCCCGTGAGAAATACAAGGATATCTCCGCCTGGCTCGGTGGTATGAATATCGAGGACGGTAGAGACTGCCTTCTCGACGTAATCTTCGGCCGGTGATTCTAGATATAGCACGTCGATTGGGTAAGTTCTACCTTCAAGGCTGATTATGGTGCCTGTTGCTTCGCCTTCTTTGCCGGCTGCCTCTTGGTTGTCAGAATTCTGGGAAAAGAAATCGAGAAATTCTTCTGCCTGCAACGTGGCACTGCTGATGATTATACGGAGTTCCGGCCTACGCTTCCTTATTTTCTTCAATAGTCCAAGAAGTATGTCGGTGCTTATAGATCGCTCGTGAGCCTCATCCACCATGATTACGGAGTAGCGGGAAAGTAACGGGTCCACCAGAGCCTCGCGGATGAGCAGACCGTCGGTCAAGAACTTGATGCGAGTCGCGGCCGAAGTGACGTCTTCAAACCTGATGGAATAACCGACTTCTTTGCCAACCTCGCACCCATACTCTTCAGCTACTCTAACAGCAACAGTCGTGGCGGCCACTCTTCGGGGCTGGAAAGCGTTAGAATATACGTAGCCACTATCGTGAATAAGACAAGTTTTGCTTTACCTGGGTGACCCCTATAAGTTTTCCTCCGTCGCACCAACCGGCATGCTCCAGAAATTGTGGGATTTGCGTCGTCTTTCCCGATCCTGTCTGGCCGACAACAATGGTGACCGGAAATGTCTCTATGAGATAGAGGAGACTGTCATGGTGTTTGGTAATAGGGAGAAGCGCTGACGGCTTGTGCAACGCCGGAATGAAGTTGGAACCCAAATCAAAGTCCGTCATTGTAAGTTTCGGTTATGGTACCCTATTCTTGAGGACCGCCAAACCACAATTTTGGTATTGGTCTTTCTGTCACTCGCTCCAAATACATATGGAGTCATGGACACCAACAGACTAGACACTTGTCCGTAAAGTAGGTATGTACTAAGTTACCTGTGTAACAGGAGATAACCTAAATCTGTACTCCTCCAGAAGTTCTTATTCATCATGAGATATTCGTTTAAGAAGCTTTAGCTTTAACCCTTCCTGCCGAGTCTCAGTACCTAAAATGATGAAAGGCAACAAATAACGTATCCTAGGTACGAGTACACAGCCACATGAAGATGTGGCGCAGGTATGGCCTTCGACCAGTGACAGGGCAGCATTTCTACTCCTACACGTACAATAGAATCTTTAGGCGTCTTGGGTGGCGCACGACGGCGCTGTCG
This sequence comes from Poronia punctata, assembly GCA_022579005.1. Classification (NCBI taxonomy): domain Eukaryota; kingdom Fungi; phylum Ascomycota; class Sordariomycetes; order Xylariales; family Xylariaceae; genus Poronia; species Poronia punctata. The sequence goes on from MU401476.1 coordinate 199,374, forward strand.
TACTGCTGAGTGCGTCACCAGCTTGCGTTGCAGAGTTGCCCCGCCTCATCAGCTAGGCATTGCAGGCAACCTCTCTGATACACACTCCTTAGGTAGGTCTTTCATCATTCCCACGAGTCTAGTTACTTTAGGTAGGTGCAAAGTTTCATATAATCTGACAACCCCAAGACACAAGATTCCCTACACATTCATTTTCATCCATACTTCACATCGTCGTTCTTATCAAGCCATATCTAGTCTCTTCACATCCAAAATGATGTCAGCTACCCCTGACACGGTGAGTTCCTAATTTAGCGGCATCCAATTTATCCATCCCTGGTTTAGACGCAACACGGCCCCTTGTTATATGATTGAAGAGTGGAATCGGCAGAAGCTGACGACTTTATCCAACATCAGAGCAACTCGAAAGATAATCCGACATCGCCGACAGCTGCGCCTGAATCGCCGACAACTGTAAGGCCTTTCGAAATGGACGACGACGACGTACCTGAGTCCGGAGTCCTCAACAACTCCGCGGCAAACCCACCCTCAACCACACCTACAACGCATGCACCTGCATCTGCGCCTGCGGGGGAAACAGCACCCGCGCAACCACCGCGACCTGCCTCGGCGCGGCAGCACAATGAGCAGATCCTGAAGGAAGCTTTCCCCGGCATCGACATAACCGTCATTAGAGCCGTCCTCACCGCCAGTGCCGGCCAGATCGACCCTGCCTTTAATGCGCTTCTTGGTAAGAACGTCTGCGTCGTGTTCGAGGTACTCAAACGCAAGCTGACTGTTACTAGGCATGAGTGACCCCGATGCCGTCCAAAATGACACCAGCGAGCCAGCTCCGCCACCGCCGCCGCCTCGCCCGGCCAACCGCGCCGTTCTCACCCAGCTAGAGGCGGACGAACTGTATGCGCGCCAACTTGCCGAGCATTACGATAATCCCGGCGCTTACGAGGCGCGGACTATGAACCGCAGCCCTGGTGGCCAATACCGGCGGCAGGCCACAGGTTTAAAGCCTAACGAAATGTATGATCGCGAGCACAGCTTCATCGATGACGATCTGCCTGTTATTACCGAGAATATCCGTAAAGGATTCATGGAAACGCAGAGCAAAGTCAACTCATGGTTCAACAACTTGAAGAAAAAGATTGACGGGGAGTATGATTCCGAAGAGGACGAGTCCCAACCCTCGAGACATCGTCCACAAGGCCTTTCAAGCAGGAGAAGTGGAGAAGGCAGCCGCCAGAGCACAGACTATCACAGATATGACGCCGATCCGCACGTCCTGAGTGATGATTTCGCCGGCATCCGGCTTCAACCTGACCGCAGTACGTGTCCCGGTTGTTGTCCCGTAGTGCCAAATACAGCTAACCTAGTCACAGGACCATCGCCAGGCCACCGATCTCATAGTCCGAACCTTAACAAACCACTCCCCTCGTCCTCATCATCATCAGCCAAGGGCGAGGGCCGTAGGGTTGCCTTCCGGGAAGGCGTCGAGGACATTGGCCCATACGACGCGTCACCTAAGATGCCACCAAAGGATAGAGCAGCGAGTCCAGCTGCCAGCAAACAGAGCAAGTGGCAACCATTGTCAACAGTGGAGCCAAGTCCGATTGTCGATAATGACCCTTTCAGTCTGGGGGACAGCGAAGATGAAAAGGAATCCAAGGGCGCAAACAAAGAGATTAAGTCGGAAGATGCGGAGAGGCTTAAACAAGCGACTGCTGATGCCATGTCGGACAGCTTAGTCGGCTCTGCGGGCAAGCAGCCCTGAGTGCACAGGAGGGCGGGTTACCAGATTGTAGATGTGCATTGTTACGGGCGTTGCATTGTTTATATTTTGTGTTTTTGCCGGGCACTACATGCGTTTCTCTGTCCTCATCATCAGAGCACGGGATAGGGGGCTGATAAAGCCATGTTGAAGCCAGAGGCAACGAAGATGAACCGATGTGATATACGCAGCACTGGAACCCTATCGATAGTGGTAATTAATCACCTTTTCAATTCTTGGAACAGTGACCGAGTCATATAGATACCAAAAGTCCTACAAGTATATAATAGTCAAAGCAGGGTTACAATATTGTATAAACCAAAGGAAAAAATATAGAAAGACCAGATTTGCCAGAGTAGCGCTAATGGCCCTCTGCCCTTGAGGGATGCCAGGACTGTTCATGTTATTTGGTGGTAGGTAAGTAGTTGATAGGTTAGGTGCTAAAGTAAAGCCAACAATCAGACGGAGCTTTCCGAGTGCGTAATCTTCATGTACATACGGCACATGTAGGCAGCGTGGGGTTTTACAACGTTCAAAGAGAGGTTGATGCTTAGACTCAGCATCCTACGGGATTCACTCTCAGTCCATACTTGTAGTCTCCTGGGTCTTCCCGTAGGTTGGTTATGTGCAACCAACGAGGTTCAGCTGCGATAAACCGGCACCTTAATCCATATTGTGCAAGTACGAGGAGTTAGGTACGAGGAGTTAGGTACGATAGAGGTGCTGGTTGTACGGTAGGTCGGACGCCGTGCATGACACAGCATGCATGCACACACGTGGCAGCCGATATCGTCGGGAGGGAAGACTGCCACTTTCAATTTCCGAGAAAGAGACAAACCCCCCTTTCCAATCTCCTACGGGTAACAGCAGGTTTTATTTTCCCTGTAAACAGGAGCGTTATATGCTCCTTATTATTGCGATACAGGATGGTGGGGATCATACATGATGGGAGGAGCGCTGACCGAGAGAAATTCATCAAGGATTGATCTGTTGAGCTGATAATAATAATAATAAGTAAGCACCCGGGTTCACAAGACCGACCCCTTATCGTACTTCCGGCTGAGTACCCTGTGGCATATTATTCCTCGGTAAATAAAGAGATGGGAGTATTCTAACCAAGGTAATCTAGCCTAGTCTTTCCGCGTTCTGTTCGTGTTTCACAAAATTGTCCGGTTGTGATGTATCATCTAACTACCGTTATGAATAAGCAAATTTTAAGGCTAGAAGGGCAGAGGGGCTCATCTCAGGTAATTACGAGTAGGCATACGAAAACCGGGTGGTCGCCTGTTTGTTCATGTTGTGCGCTGCTAGATGTAATATATTGATTCGGTCAGGTTTGGATCCGGGTTTTCTTATCAGGTACTATAATGAAAATCCAGGTATGGTGTTCTCTGTTTGTATGAAGCACTTTCGTTACCTACTTGCTTTCACTGTCGTATTGTAATTCGAAGGAAGGTCAGGGCTATGTTGCGCTGACTTCCTTCCAAGTTTCCTTCGTCTTCTTCGTCCTCAACGGTCTCAGCTAGAAGGAGCAATATGTCATTCATCCGATATCCGATATACTATTGGCCCGACTGTCTGTTTCACATTGTGTACCTGCATACGATACCGGTAGGGGTGGGCATGTGACGAATCGGAGATCGACTGGCCGGCCATATGTGGGTCTCAGGGGCGCCTTAGACGCTGGGCTGGATTGTCTTGTCACGCTGGTTTTTCTCGAAGCTGGACCACTCTGCCGGCCAACATGCAGATTTTCAGATCGCTTCCCGTCTGTGGAGCCATATAGAAAAGAGACTATGAGATCCAGAGCTGCCTAGTGCTTAAAAAACCTTACTAAGAAGACCGTTGTACACGAGATACATGGGTGGGGATATGTGGCTGGCTGTTTCGAACCCCTCCTAGTCTTGATTTTTCCTCACACGATCCGAAGTGCGGTCGTCACTCGTTTGTACGTATTACTTTGTATATCTGGTCCAATAGGATGTATGCGGCATCAGGGTACCATCGTCAAAGTATGTAGGTACCCAACCTAGGAGTGCTAGGTTGGTCCCAAGTGGATGGTGTGGTGTGGTGAGAATGTTTGGGCTGGGGATTGTGTCAAGTAAAAGGGCTGGAGATGACTTCCTGCCCTTCCCCTCTCTTCTCTCTTTTCTTCACCTCTAGCTGTGACATCTCTGCTACTGAGTCTATCTCGAGCCTCTCATTCTTTTTTTTTCTATCTGACGCTGCCCGTCAGTTTCATTCATTTCTTGAACGCAAAACCTCCATCTTTGATATCGTAGCAACTGTGTCTGCTCGACTTTTTTTGCGGAATCGACTTTCGCTCCTTTGAAAACTTACGGCTTGCATCTTGCATACCTACTTCCATTCTCTTTTTGACGGGCATCAGAAAGAATCATTGTCTATCTGAGATAAGACTACTCGAGTAGAAAAGGCAGACTCAAAAGAATTATTTGGGTTGAGAGATAACACACGAATTTGAAGGCGTAAACGTGTAAGCCAGAGGAGAACAGAAGACTGGGACGACACGACATACCCTGCAACATCTACCGTCACAATGAAGTCCACTGCTGTTGTATTTGGTCTGTTTGGCCTCGTTGCCGCATACAATCGTCATCCCCGCCATCTCCATGCTCCTTGGCTTCGACGAAATGGGACCTATCCGGTCGCCACCCCTTCCACAACCCTGACCGTGGCCATCACAAGTGTCCACACCGTAGCCTCCTGTGCTCCTACAGTCACAGACTGCCCTGCTCACGCCAACTCCACTGGCCCAGTCACTGTCACGGAGGTCGTCGATCTGACCGTCACCGTCTGTCCTGTTGGCGAAGCTAGTTCCATCTCCAGCTCTGTCGTTGCTGCCCACAGCAGCGGTTACATCATTGGAACTACTCATACCCTCACCACCAGTGACAACAGCCCCGCGCAGACGTCGGCTCCCAGCTTGGCCACTGGCCTGACTCTTTACCCTACCCTTGACATCAGCGAGTCGACCAGGACCGTCACGTTGGGCTCTGGGGCTTCTGCGTCTGTCACCGTCACAACCATCCACTCCACCATAACCAAGCTGGTTACCATTACTGCTGTCCCGACTCATAGTCCCAGTTCCAATCCAGGTGCGGGCTCGGGATTTAGCTCTGGTAGTTCTGACTCCGAGGGCGATGTTACTAGTGTGGAAAGCACCACCACTGTAACGCTGACGTCCAAGTCCACCCGTACTGTCACCGTCCCTGGCCCTACGTCGACTTCGACTGTTATTGGCTCTGGTTCCGAGTCCGAATCAGATGCTGTATCTGGCTCCGGCTCTGGTTTCCCTCCCGTCTCAGATGAGGCGAACTGCTCTCCTGTTACTGTGACCGTGACCCAGACCGAGGCCGCCCCGGCTAGCACCGTGTACGTCACGATCGGTGGTAACGGTAGCGGCCCAGATGGCTACCCCACTGGCGGCGGCATCAAAGTTCCCACCGAGACCGCTGCCGAGGCCACCACGACCATATCCAGCGCCTCTCCCGCCAGCACAAGCGTAAGCACAGGCGGAAATGGAGACGACAACGGCGACGATTCCGAAGACTACCCCCCAGAGGAAGAGCAGACAAGCAGCAGCATTCCCGACGTCACCATTACCGCCACCGCTACCGTCGTCCCCTATCCAACCAGCAGCGTCGGCAGCGGGGATGGAAACGATATTACTACCGCCCCGGGCAGCAGCTTCCCCCCTGTTGGCACAGCCTATCCCACCATCTCGCAAGGTCATCTTCTTTACTAAGATGGATGGTGTTGCAAAAGAGTGGCCGCTGGCTCGTTATGTCTCTCATTGAAACATAAACAGCCAGTCGACGATTTTGGCATTATCCGATACTTTGAACCAATCTCTGGTGTAGTGGAAAAGGAAAGCGAGCGAGTGATTTATTTTGAACGGGATTTTTGCCGTTTGGGATAGGTATAAGGGGTTCTCACATTTTCCATTACCTATCCCTCGGCGGCGGCGCGCATATAAAAACTTCAATTCTTGTGTATTGTACTGGATGACAATTTCTTTTCTTGGAATGAGACATTTTATAAGAGCCCCAGATCAGACGTCCACTACCTCTTGATGGGTAGTCTAGTGTGTGTATGTGTGTGTAGATTCAGAGCTTACAACGAATATCAAATCTGGTATTATCCATTGTTCGTTTAAGTGCCATGACAAAATCAATCACCTTCACTCTTCCATCACCCAACTAAACCAACTCTGTTGTCACCAATGACTGACTCCCGATCCTTCGAAAATGTCGACAATAACTGACCTTTACCTACTATCCCATCCTAGATCCTTGAAGCGAGTTATTACTCATTCCCATGCTTAGTCGATATGATTACCTTACGTAGGTGGTACCTTACAGCCCGTCTTAAAAAAACAAACAATAGATATATGTCTATTTGGAATGCGTGAAAGGGGGGGGCAGCCGTTTACTTACATGCCGCCCAATTTTCGGTTTTTTCCGTATGAATACGAGTGGGAAGGTTGGTTTCTTTTCCCTCCTAAACTAAATCACGACACTACCTATCTTCTCTTTTTGATATCAAGTTAAGCACGAGAGAGAGAGAGAGAGAGAGAGAGAGAGGTAATAATGTACAAGTATGTCCTTTGACTCCTTCCTTTACACTTCCAACCCCCGTCCCCCCGTCCCCCCATCTCCTCATCCTCATCCCCTTCACCCCATATACTGAAGTTCCACCCCATCTATCGAAATCAAAGGCTACTACGACACATGGAACCCATCCGCGCTACTGCTATTCTGTTTGAGTATTATACCAGCAAGAGATACACGAAGCCCCAGCCAGGTAGGTAACAAGAAACCCCTCTCTCTCTCTGTCCCGACGAGCGGTTACCGCGAGACAACTACATTAAGAAGATCGATCCGATGGTAGGTAGAAAGCTCTTTTGGCCCGGGGGTGGGGAAATAGAAGCGAGACTATGCGAAGAGAGGCGCCCCGGGGGTTCTATGGTGAGGAGGAGGAGGGGGACATCATGGCGCGGAAGTTGAGAATAGAGTGGCCGAAGCGGTATGAGACGTTCGAGGCTCGAAGAAAGAAAGAGGTCTTGGTGTATTTGAAGAGTTTTGAGGGATAGATAGAGTGGGACGATGATGGTTTTCTTCTTCTTCTTCTTCTCTTTACTCGTAGATAGGTATGTTAGATTAGCGTTTCCCTGTTTAATTAAAAATTAGCAACCTATTCGGAGAATGGGGGTCTATCATTGGGATTTAAAGGGACGACACGACCCAGGCTGAAAGGATAGAACACATGTACTCGTGTAAGTGATCAGGCAAATAAAACTTGACGATGATCCAAGTTGAAAAAAGTTCAAGCTCAAGTCTTAAGTTTAAGTATATTATAACTAAAACTACCTTTCGGCTGAGCCCAGCATGACATTCTCCAACTGTTTCCGACCAAGATGTGGTTCCAAAGTCGTCTTCAATAGAGCTTGGCTTTTAGCAATCGCCGGTAATACTCCCTCGATTTGGCCGACATTCAGACGCATACTCTGCATGTGATTGTTGATTTGTTCAGCGAGACCAACAAGTTCCTCTTCATCACCGACATCGGCAAACACGCCACCGACACCCTTTTTGGCCGGTAGCAAGTTGAGGTTATCTGTGGTAGGACCGAGAGTAGTCTTTTCTGGTACAAGGACGTGTACTTTCCTCAGCTGGTCTCGTCTTTGCGAGGCTTCGGCACGCGCGTTGGTGCTTAACCGGTCGAGTAATTTATATTCCCGCTCAAGCGTCTTTTCCGCGTGCGCCTTCTCACGGCGGAGTAGCTCGATGCTGTGTTGGAGAGGGTCGAGCTGGGATAGAAGAGACTCGACCGCAGACTGTGTCTTTTCAAAGTCGAGCTCGTCCGCCCGTCGTGGAAGGGTCGAGGAAGGCGGAAAAGGGAGCTTTCCCGATCTCTTGCACAGGCCCCTTGTGACTTTTCCGAGTACATCTTCGGCGTGGGTGTATTGCTTGGGCGGAACATGGAGCAGTGTAGGTTGTGACACGGAGTGGAGTAGGTCTGCAATGTTGCTAATGGAAGATGGGTCAAGTGTAGACCACTTGTCTTCTATGACCTTATGAGGTATCCGCCGGGTGCGCTTGGCTATATATCTATATGGTGGGGGAGAGTCTGGCGAAGAGGAGCGGGTTGGCGCTTGATTCTGTTCATCGCTAGACCGTCTGCGCCCTCTGGGCTTGCTTTGTTTTCCTTGAGTTCGCTTTTGTTGACTATTTGCTTCCATATTCTCGTCTTCTGGCCGGTCTTGATTCTGTACATCTTGACTTGGACCACCAGTCCTGGACGTCACGCCATGACGAGGCTTAGGTCTGCGACCACGTTTAGTCTTCGATTGGGAAGTATCGTGCTCTGCAGCTTCTATAGGTGGCGGAATATCTTGAGGGTTGCGTTGTTTCTTGGTTCTCCTTTTCTTTTCGTTTGAAACTATCGTTTGCTCTTGTTCTTCATGTCCTGCAGGACTTCGGTCTGCGGCCTGGTCTGGCGCCTTTTTTCTTCTACCCGCCCCCCGAACCTTGGAAGGTACAGAAGCCGTATCTCCTTTGTCTGCTTTATTGCTGGATGGCTCTTCCAACGAACGGCGCTTTCGTTTACTACGCCTGAGAAGACTTGAATCTCCTTCGTTCTCGTTTTCGTCATCGGCCTCTTCTGCTTCGGGTTCTTGTTGGGTCGGTGGTTCAGGCACTTTCTTCGGTCGGCCTCGCCTCTTCGTCCCCGACTCTTCTGGCACTACGTTTTCCTCCGCTGTTTGTACATGGTTGTCACCTGTACCCGGCGCAGAAGTTTCACCTCGCCCTTTCCTCTTACTTTTCACCTCTGTCGTCCCAGCTTGCGGTTTCGGCGATATATCATTCTTAGCAGGTCGGCCACGTTTCCTCGGACGCGATGTTTCCGTTTCGTCAACTTCTACTTGCGGCTCTTCGTTTTGGGATAGTATCGTTGTATTGGGATTTGACGCGTCGTTTCCTTCTTCATTGCGCGACGCTTTGCTTGGACGACCTCGTTTGCGCTTCTGATTAACATTAAGCGTAGAATCCTAGAAACATTACATTATTCAGTATTCGGATTCACTTTATATGTATCAACCGTTCTTATAGCTTACCATATTAAAGCCCTTCTCTACCAGGATATTCCAGGCTGTGAACTCCGTTTAACATAAACCAAATGGATGTTGAAATGGAGGCACGTAAACGAATGACGTGAAGGTCCCTAAACAAACTCGCGTTTACGCGTATATTAGTGGGGTGCCCGCTGGGTAATCGATACCTTCCTTCGCCAATATTCACCACGGTAACAGCGGTACCGACTACCTTCTCTCCTACTCCTACTGTTGAGTCTGGCCTGGACTAGGCTACCTACAGGGCCACGAATGTTCTTTCCAGCTGGCCAATGGAAATCAATCTTATCGTTCTAAGTGGGAAACTGGACCCCGGAGACCCCGCGAACCCGTTCTTGTTTGGAACAATCTCCGTTGCAGGCCTTGGCTTGGTATTGTGTGGGGATTAACTAAATCCTTCAACGTCTTTGAGCTGATGATAATTTTCTTCTCTTGCCTACAGCTTCATATTATTCTTTCTTCTAAATATTGGAGCTATAATCTGAAGCAGCAAGTTTATTCTTCCTTACCGACTCTTTTATTCTGATAAGCTTCAATTTCCGGCCAATAATCTTTTGACTTTGTAGGTACTTTTCTCCTACCCCATCTGTCTGGTGTAGAGATTACATCATACGTCTCCGTTCAAAAGCGCAGGCAACCTTTGTTCCGAGGCTTGTATTTCCGTTTCAGATACAATAGTCTTTGTTAGGTCTAACACACATCGAATATCATAGGCTAAACTTGTCGCTCAAAATGCATTTCTCTTCAACCGCTGCACTTCTGGCTTTGCCTCTCCTGGCTACTGCCGATGTCCCTGAATATCAGGCGCAGTTTCAGCAGTATTTGGGTCAAGCCCAGGGCTATGTCGAGAAATTCGCGTCCAAAATCCCATCTCCTAACCGATACGACGATGCCGCCGCCGCCGCCGCTAAGTCGGGATCCGACAAAATAAGCACGCTCGGTCTTCACAACTGGAAAAATACCCTTTACGAGCCTGTCACCTCGGGAAGCGCCACCCCAGAGGAGTGGTGGCTTCTCATAACCGGCGGAAACAAGACTTGTTTTGGTAAGGCATCCTTCCCCTGTTTTTGATCGCAGCCATCTTAACTAACCTGCTTCTAGGCCGATGTGGTCAGGTCGAGGCTGCATTCAACGAGACCGCTGCCAAGTTCGCCACTGATGACAAGGCTCCTCACATGGCGCTCCTGAATTGCGATGACCAGCCGGTATTATGCAACGCATGGTCCGCGGCAGCCGGGAACCTCTGGATTTTGGAAATGCTCCCGGAGCCTTCCAACATCAACATATGGTCCAAGAGGTTGAACATGACGACCACTACCTCGGATGATTTGGTCCAGCTACACAAGAACGGCTACAAGGAGGAAGCCCACCTACATGACGGGCTCTTCCACCCCTTCAATGGAGCCATCGCACAGAATGGCCTGTCGACGGTAGTTGGCTATGTCCTATGGGCATTCAGCCTGGTCCCGAGCTGGGCTTTCATGATTTTCGTGTCCTTCTTCAGCCGCAGAATGATGTAAGTGAACAAACAAGAGTTCCGCCTCGAAGTGATGACCCCGTTTTGACACATATCGCAGGTCCGGCCGTATGGAAGATCAGATGCGTGGAGGCCCGCGCCCTGCTGCTACGGGTCAAGCCGCCCCTCGCCAATAGAAGGACTGAGTGTATATATTAAGCGGATTGGTGTCCTGGTCTTTTTACGTGTATTAGTCTGCTAATGTTCGCGTGATGGCTACGTATAGAATGGGTCGATGACCAAGCGTTCATCATAATTGTAATATAAATATTAACGTCGTTGGGATCATGACTTTCGCCTGCATGTCTCTTGAATACTGTGAAGCCCGTCCAATACTTCGGTTGCTAAGTTAGGGTTGGATAGTCGGCCGTATCTCAGGTCACTCATGTTGCCAGCAGCTTGCTTAATAGATTCTATGAGACTCGACTCCTCCTCTTTTAACCTTTGTAGTTCAGTTTCCACAGCGGCAACGGCGCCGTCGAGTTCGGGGATCAGGGTCTGTAGGGAGTGTAACTTGGGCGCTATTGCGACAGAGGTGGAACCAAACAGCTATTTGACGACGCTGGTTTAGTATTCCTAGATTGACAAAGCCGTGTGGCGCGGGGCATGGGGAAAATGGAGGGTTTACCGCTCTCTCGATCTCAATTTCGTCATCCTGCTCTTCTAGTTCGCCTTCTTTCTTTGCCTTGATTATGGTGCGACGTAGCGCTTTGGCCTGTTTGACCTCGGAATCGATATTAGTCGATACGGTGTCGACGATGGCATTGCGCTGTTGTTGAAGGTCCCGGTAGAGGGTGCGAATCTGCGGCGAGGACTGCTGGGACTTGGGAAATAAAGAGGTGAATTCTTGGAGGGATATGATGGTGGGCAAGCGAGATGCCAGAAGGAGGTAGTTCCGTAGAATTGATTCTTCTGTTGGGGCCATTGTGGGAGATGTACGGTATTTTGGGTGTGGGATGGGTAAAAGTTACAGATTTGTATCAAGTAGGTATTTGGCTTGTGTATATACTCGTAGTAATGTTGTATATGAGTACCTTAGATCTTGGTTGAATATATGTAACGTGCTTCCTGTAATGCACCACTTGGATACATACATGTATGTACCTAATTCCCTACGTAGAGGTAGCTATATGTACATACATATGACTTTTAATTGTTTCTTACCAAGGTCACTCTTGAGTACAGGGCAGGTTGTGTCAAATGTCTGATAATAAGAGGTATCTCCTACATAGAGAATGTACTTACGTACGTGTGTAAATAAGTACATACCAGCCTCTATCTACACACATACATGTAGGAAGAAATAGGTCTTGTTGCTTGTTGTAGGTTACTTACAAGATTATACAAAGAGGTACGAATATGATAGGATCCACAATTATTAATGCTGGGGAGCATCTGTATGCGCGTAAAGATGACGACGCGTTTTTTTGGCTGCCCTTTTTACGTGTATGTTTAATCGGAAGGTCCGTGCGCCCGTAACTTCCCTGACTTCCAACTACCTACGCAGCTTCAGCCTCAAACCTTATCCTACAAGACAAATCACACAGATGCTTGAGGAAGTCCGTCGTCTTGATCACCGATATATTTGTAATCGTCAAGGCAGAAATAGTTTGTCACTGGAGCCACTGGAACCGCAATTTATCTCGACAACAATAAATATATCCGACCTCCTGAACTGACACTCTAATTAGACGACTCATCAGTTTTATAGAGGCTCTATCAGCCATTCCGACGTACGACTCAACCTGTCGTGATCATGGCGCCTTCGAAGCAGGAGAAGGCTCCGCCTTACAGCAAGGATGAGAAAGTTCTATGCTTTCATGGCGATTTGATGTACGAGGCTAAGATCATGGAAGTGAAGATTGAGCCCGGTAAGAAGGCGGAAGATGCACAGTATCGCATTCATTACAAGGGATGGAAGGCCAGCTGGGACGACTGGGTTACCCAGGACCGTATCAGGAAGCTTACAGAGGATAACAAACTCCTGGCTACGCAGCTTGCCACGCAAGCCCGAATGCGTGCCCCTGGGGCTAAAGGGGGTGCGAAGAAGATAGGTACCAAAGCAGCCGGTTCTGAGATGAGTTCCGCACGGGGCAGTGAAGAGCGCGCCGCGGCATCGACGAGCTTTGCTGGCAGGGGTCCGAGACGTGGTCGGGATTTTGAACTGGAAACTGTGAGTTTGATTTTTCTTCTTTTTTAAACTTTTCTTTGCTTGTTGCGGATTGGTCACCGCTCTATTATCGCCGCAACATGGAGGACACAAGCGGAACATAATCGGGGTTGTGCCATCACAAGGCAGGAAAGTCCTTGCTGGGGATTCTAAAACCCGACGTTGTCTGGACGACTCGGACATGTCGAATGTTGAGGTACACACAGTATGCATTGTGTGTGCCTCAATGGTCTGGGCCTATTCTGAATGGCGGCTGGCCATTGTATGTCCTCAGCAATGCGTAAATGCCCCAGATGTAGGTACATTGTTACCAACTATAATACGGTAGTGGCCCTACCATTTGGGGCCAATGGGCTGTCAGGCCTCGTCAGATGTCCGTGGCCCATTGATGTATCAATGGATAAGACTTTTGGCCAGCGTCCGTTGAATAGGAAGGACTATTGTTGGGCTTTGCCGTTGCTGGTATATAAACCTCGAACCTCCCCACGTCTTTTCTGTCTGAGAAAATCTCCTTTCCAATCCATCAACTTTACCACTTTTTCTACAACGCCATCAACACAACAACAAAGTTTCTGGCCAACGTTGCGTACATCAACTTGGAGATCAAAAACCAATCGCCATACCCCTTGCACCACCATCTATATCTGCCCCTTCCTCACACCTGTGTGCACACCCACCACAGCTTGCACAATGCAAACTCCTTCTCCGTCAATCGGCAAGGAGGGTTCAGGCTTGCCCAAGACTTCACCTCTGCACCAACACCATGGACTGCAAAGCCCTGTAAGCCAGCCCCAATCACCTCCGCGCAAATCGACAAGGAGAAGGGCAGCGCCAAAAGGGCACGACCCACCATCCACAGGATTGGGCAAGCAAGCTCTTCCGCCCAAACTGGCCGTGCCTCGCGGAAGTAAGGCATCCGGTGTTAAGAAAAGTACGCCGAGAAGTCGCCGTCTGCAGAAGAAACTACCAGAAGGCATCCTTTCTTTCGCCGAAAAGGAGGCAATGTGGAGCGAAGAACAAGCGGGAAAGGACTACTTGCTAAAGCGGCCGCAACCGAAGCAAAGATATGTCGACGGGAAGATGCGATTGGCATTTGACTGGAAGCGGTTCCCGGGCTTCGACCCTGCCCAGGTCTCGAGCGGGAAAGCTCGCCGTTTTTGTACAGCGGGCGTAGCACAAGAAAAGCCCTATGCTCCCTACGGCCCTCCTCGTGTTCCAGTTGCGACGATAGACATTCCCATTTTTGGCTCACCCGAAGATCCTGGTGACCACGGGATCACTATCGAATGCGCCGATAACTAATGATACACTATAGGAAGAGGCCTTCCACGCCCGGCCATCTATCAAACTCATAATCCCCGATGTTCTCAAGGCCTTCTTGGTGGACGATTGGGAGAACGTCACGAAGAATATGCAGCTCGTGCCGTTACCGCATCCAAAGCCTGTCACGAAGATCTTGGAGGACTACACGGCATACGAAATGCCAAAGCGTCCTGTTGATTCGTCCCATGGCGATATTCTGGAGGAAACACTCGCTGGCCTCAAAGAGTACTTTGATAAATCTCTTGGTCGGATTCTCCTATACAAGTAAGTCATTCTCATCCCTCCCCTACTCGCTTCGGAAGGCTGACAGCGACAAAGATTTGAGCGCCCACAATATGCCGAAGTGCATAAAAAATGTAACTCTGCCGACCCGGATTTTCAAGGCAAGGCAGCCAGCGATATTTATGGAGCTGAACATTTATGCCGTCTCATAGGTAAGTCCCTCGTGCAAACGCTGCCTTGTCATGTTTACGAAGCCGTTGGCTAACTCGGCCGGGTACCCAGTCTCTCTCCCAGAATTGATAGCTCAGACCAACATGGATCAACAGTCGGTGAACCGTCTCCGCGAGGAGATTGTAAAGTTCTCTACTTGGCTATCCAAACATGCAGAGGACTACTTTGTCAGCAGTTACGAGACACCTTCGACCGACTATTCTGACAAGGCTAAGAACTGAAATTGCATTTCGCAACTTCGTCAAAGGGAAACGATCCTTGGGGCCTCTCCAGACTGTTCGACTTGACTTTTGGGCAGGTTGTACAAGTAATGGAAACTAGACTGTTTCCAGAGCGGCGTCGACGTCTCCTGCCACCCATCAGCGACACACGATCCGCGAATATCGGCGATAGCTCGGTACTCTTCTGCTGCGGCGCATTGGGATTGGCGTTGTAGCTTGGGGGAAGCACCGACCGCCCGATTACAAGGCTTGTGTCGGATACGTAGCCTCTACTCGAGTCCTCGTCCTCGCTTTCGCTTCCGCCCGTCGCGATAACAGTTGGTTGTAGGGGTGCTATCCTTATGGCATTGCGGAAAGGCAGTTAGTCATATATCATAGGACGTCAGAGAGGTCTCTTTCTGTTCCAAGCAGCGTATTTCCGTGCCAGGACAGTCCCACTGCCCTTGTATTTTTGGGCCGTTTTGTTCCAATCCACCGAGAGTCGGTACAGCTACACATGTTTTTCTGTCTTTTTTTCGTTCTTGTTTTCTCGCATTCCCCGTCAGAGGGAGGAAATAAGGAGGACCATGCATCAGGAAGGGCAGTTAGGCGCAAAGGATGAATGGACCAATCTCTGATTCTCTGCCATGATTTTAAACTAGACGAATACTATCGTTCTCCCAACGTAATATATAATTGGCCCCCGTGGCATAAAGTTCACCAAGTGTAAGAAGAATTGACTCTTCAACGCCCTCATGCTACGCCAAGTGCTCAGTTATCTGTAAATTCTGGTCTACAATGTAAGCTCTCAGTTACCTTTTGATCTGTATTTATGAGCTTTCGTCCCAACTTGCTTGTCACCCGGCGTAGATAATCACCAGGACGAAGGCTCGTCATCCAAAGTGAGTGTAGAAGGCACGAAACAATATAGATAGAGAAGAAGACTGCGTTAACTATTTCTTCAAGAAACATGGAAGGCATCGAGTAGTTTAAGGGTTTTCATCATTATATTATGTACAAGCCCTCGGGACGCACACAGAAGGTTTTTATCTAGCACCTCCCGAGGCTATATCTGATGATACACAACAGTCTCTATGTCCCATCCATCTGATGATAGATGATAGATATTACAGATAGACATGTTATACAAAGGTTAGGACTTTCTCTCCCTCCCTCCCTCCTTTCCCCATTTCGCATAGAAAGGTCTACCCCAGGGGAATAGGAAAAAAAAAAAGAAATATCTTTCTCTTTCTCTTTCTCTTCCTCTTCCCGTCCGCGGTAGTGCCTTTATACGTATATATTTTCTTCCACCACCGATCCCATCAACTCGGCCAGATCCTAACATCGTACAGTCGATACACACACACACACACACACACACACACACACACACACAAAAGGCATATGTGTAGGTTTATAATATCCCCCCCATCTCAATCTTTCCTTTTTTTTCTTTTTCCCTTTCGATTCACCATTCACCTAGGAACAGCCTTCTCGATCCAAAACCCTGCCTCGGGTCTCCTCTCATCCCTCAACTCCTTCGGCGAGAGCGCCCGATCGACCTCTTCCACCTTGACGAGTTCCTTCACCTTCATCAACATGCCGGCCGAGTCGGGCGTGACCGGATGAAAGACCGTCTTGCCGCGCTTGCGCAGACCCAGCGCTGCCAACACGCCGCGGGTGCGCTCGGGAAGACCGATCGCGCTTCTGTGTAGCGTTATTCGGAAGAAGGACATTTCTTTTCTTTTCTTTTCGGCTTCTTTTTTTTTTCCCTTCCGTTTTATTCTTTTTGTTGTTTGGGACTGATTGATGGGTCCTGGCCTGGCCTGGTCTGGTCTGGGTGTGTATGTGTGTGTTCGCGGGTTCCCGTTTATCGATCGTTCCTGTTCCTGTTCCTGTTCGACAGGGCAAGGTAGGTAGGTACGTAGGTAGAGTAGAGTAGAGTAGAGTAGGTATGTAGTCGGTAAACAGAGAGACAGACGGTGGTGGGATCGTAATCGTATCCGTCCGGAGCTTAACAGGTGTTTTCCGCCCTCAATTGTGTGTGTTGGAAGGGAATGAATGCGGTGAGGATATTTCCCGATATTGTTCGGCGGCGGGTTTAATAATAGGGTCAGGTGCTGGTAGGTTAGCAAACGTTAACCCAACACAAAAATCAAGAGAGGTAGGGGACCGGTAGGTAACGCGATGTCACGATCCTTGCTTGATGGATGTTCGCCGGACGGAGACGGAGACTGGCTTGGCAAGCAACTTTTAAGTGGATCCTCAAATAACCGACATTTTTCCGTTGTTCTGCTTCAGGGTAACCTTAGTTGCATTATGTAATCCGCGATACGTGCAATGGGTCGAAGTCAGTTGCATTTACCAAGTGCATCTCCCGACCAAGGGTATCTAGATTCTACAGTACCTAGACGTAGTCAGTACGAGTACACACGTGGTTACTTGGGAAGCAGGCGTTCATCATGGTACAATCCATGGAAAATGTGACGCATCGACCAGAGTTTCGATAGGTATTACACATCTGTAGAAGGCAGTATCTCGGTTATAGTTAAATGTCAAGACGGCGTCTTAATATACAAGTCATAACCACAAATTACAATACTCATTTTGTAGTACTGTGGCACGTCACCATGGAGAAACAAATACATAGTATACGCGTATAACCTCACGTAAGCCGTTGTACGAGTAGATGTTGAATAAAGTTTCTATTATATTGCAGTTCGGAACCCCCAAGGTCGCTGCACTTTTTTATGGTATGTCCTCCATCAAGTCGTACAACTCGTTCCCGTAGGTCGACGAGTTGGTTTCTATCATTACTCCATTTCAGCACCAGCGCCCTCATGGAAACGATACTCATCGCTATCTAAAGTACCGTAACATCATAACTAAATCTATTTCATCGACACCTCCACTCGGCTCTCACCTGTAGGACCGGTGGTTGCCAGAGTGGGCAGCAGGTACGTGATATCATCCCAAGGATGTCTGTACAAACTGGTACGCAGCCTCTTCTGGTCGAGATAATGAGCAATCAGACCAATGCTTCGGCCCAACACGAACAGACCGTTGAGAACACCCATCTTCATGTAGTCCTCGGCCTCCTCCAAGCTGAAGGCACCGCAGCTGCGCATCAGATCGACGAAGCAGACAGCAACGCAGCCGTCAACGTTCAGGATGAGGTTATCCTTCTTCGACGTCGTCACCGTCTCCACAGCCAGAGCGTAGTCTAGTAGCTTGTGGCTAGGGAAGTTGGCCAGTACGTACTCCTTGACCAACTCCACACGCAAGTCAGGGTTGTTCCGCGACTTGATACGATGACCGATACCGGGGATCAGCTTGTTCTGCTTGCGCATTGTGTCGACGAAATCACGGGGGCTCAATCCGTTGTCGGCGGCCTTTGTGAACTCCTCGGCAGCACCGTCGAGGGCACCACCAAACCGAGAGCCGATGGTTAACAGACCAGCCACTAGCGAGCTGATAAGGTCCTTTCCGGCACGGGTCGTGATGATAGTGTTCATCGCGCCAGAGACAGCGGGACCGTGATCGGCTGTAAGCATGAGGACCATTTCCAAGAATTTGGTGGCGAAGTCGGGAAGACGCCTTCTGAACCACAGAAGCGACATGACACCTCCGATACCGATGTCCTCTCTGAACACATCGGAAATAGGCATACCGGCGTACAGGAGTTCCTGACCACGGTCATCAGAGATGGTGGAGATGAAGGCCGCTGGCTTTCGGATAAGACCAAGCTCCTGGGCCCAGGAGTAGTCCATGGGGATCTTGGGCACAACAGGCTCAGGGGCGGGAACAATGGTCTTCTCCTTGACAAGCTTGTCGTACACGTCCTTCAAGATCTGGGGCATCTCCTCGAAGGTGTCTGGGACGAAGATGCCAGCCTCCTTCATCATCTTGTTCTTGGTGGCAGCTGTCTCGAGCTGCGAGTTGGCAAAAGAGCCGGCGTGACCAAACTGCACCTCGGTCTTGAACATGCTGGCGCATGTACCGATCGCCCATGCGACAATCGGCTTGGTAATGACGCCCTGTTTGACAGCGTCGATGACCTTGTACTCCTCCACACCTCCAACCTCACCCAGCAACACGAGAATCTTGCATTCCGGATCTTGCTGGAACCGCAACATGTGGTCGATGAATGTGGTACCAGGGTATCTGTCACCACCAATAGCAACACCCTCATAGACACCATCAGTGTTGTTCGCAATGATGTTGTTCAACTCGTTCGACATGCCACCAGACTTGGAGACATAGGCGACGGAACCCTTGCGGTACAGCTTAGAGGCGACGATGTTGTCCATCATACCACCAGTGTTACCAATCTTGAAGCTGCCTGGCTTGATACCACCGACAGTGGCGGGGCCAATGATGGTGACGCCCTTCTTGCGAGCAACGTGGGCGATCTCTCGGGCACGCTACGTGATACGTCGTCAGAAACACGGCCCTCCATCCCAAGAAAAAAGGGCTTACTTACACGCTCAGGGACACCCTCAGCAATAATGGCAATCGTCTTGATTTGAGGGTATTGCATTAGTTCCATGGTGGAGCTGTACACACTTCGCGAGGAAGCGAAGTTGACCACAACATCGACATCTGGGTGCTTTGCGATGGCCTTGGCAGTCTCCTGGTAAACTGGCAAGAGAGTCTCGCTAGTTCCCCAGTACATCTTGCTGACGAACTGGCCACCAAAAGTATAGATGATACCGGCGACAGAAGGAGTCGACCGCTTGCAGATGAAGTCAAAATCAAGCATGCCTTGGACGGCACGGTTTTGCAGACCGTACACGAAGCATCTTGTCTTGCTGTTGAATAGGGTGTACGTCGGGAGAGGGCTTAACGGCCGGCTTGGGGCTGAGAAGCGAGTGATCTTGTCGTTGGCGGAGAGCCCGCCGGCGTTGCTTGCTGCGGCCATCTTGTCTCGGGCTTTTCTTATTAGACACGAAAACTAAACGATGGACATGCAAAGGTTAGTTTTAGTTCGTATGTGGCTACGAATGTTATTCAAGGAGAAATGCTCCAACGAAATGTCTTTTGGCGACAAGCCAGAACCATTCGATGTTGAATGTTTTAGCTTTGCTACTACTCGCGTGATAGCTACGGCCCAGGATCAAGCTTGAAACACTTGAACGGAGAAGCCAATGTCTGTCTTCCGAAGTCACAGCTCGGGGGGCAGGTAAGTTGAAAGCAAATACCACGTACCAAGACTGCGAGGGTTTGTCTGTTGTTGCTCTCCGACCTGCAACTTTAGATCGATCTCAAATTCAGCAGATGGGAATGATGGTGTGAGGGCCGCAAGTGCTGAAAGAAACAAAGTTGTATCGAGAAGGAAATGAGGAATTGAAGTGGGATGAGTGGGTGACAGAGAACTTGGATAAGCCTCTGACGGAGGAAGGCGGAGAGCTCTGGCGACGTCCAGGGGATATTTTTCTTGGGCCTTCCTCTCAAGACCTTTTTGGTGAAAGAGGTTCGGCTCCTGAAGCTGATGTGTAACTAGGTACTTCCTAGGTACCTCGCATTAGTGGTGTTTAAGAGTTGCACCACAATGGTGGGCTGCGAGGATAGTACATACACTTGTTTGGTGTTGTTGAATAGCGGTATACAATCTGATGACACAGGTGATTAAAACCCCCGCTTGCCTAAAAGGGTAATTGGCGATACCTGCCACGACCACGTTAGGAGGGTTGATAAAAACGCCGAAACCACACGTTCCCGCTCTCCTGTCTGGAGTTAGGCATGGCCCGATCTTACCTTTACAATGTAAGAAGTCTGCAAATTACTGTTACTTGCAACTTTGCTGGCTGTTTCGTCCCCTCTTCGTACTCGGGTTCGTATGAGGTTAGATATCCCTTAATTTTCTGTTACCAGTTAGTCTGCTATCGGTAGTGTGATACTACTGGTTACATTGTGCTGGAACTTACCCCTAACCTTAGAGTATGATTCCGGTTGGGAGGCTAACTCGGGGACTAACAAGCCCTCGAGATCGGACCAGTTGGGGTAAATTTCCTGTTGTGGATCTGTTGAATGATTCCTAGTTCTCCTTTTGACCAATGCGCAAAGATGAACGAATTCTTCGGCAACCGGCGCGTTGACACCATTTCAAGGCGTTTTCTGACCCGGTGCTTCTTTTACGACACCCCTTTCCCGGGATCCTGTCGTTGTCTTTCGCTCCATCTACCACTTCGTTTCCTCCGGCCATCCTGGAGCACATATCGAGTAGGTACCTAGCTGTCAAAAACTCAAGACTCAAGAGCCACGGATCCCGACGGCCCCACAGAGCGGATCTCCTGCACCATCACTGCAACGCAGATGGTAATGGTACCTAAGTAGCGGTACTTGAGCTTAGGCTTGGTCCAGGATCACCCCACCACAACCACGTAAGCAGAACAGATTGGACGCATCCACTACTCAAAGGTGGAATAGAAATAGAAACGTCAACAGAGGAGGGGTTGATCCTTGTGCATTGTCTGTAGATAGTGTTAGCGGGCCATCATCGAAACGGTTGGAATCGAGGCAAATCTATCTAGGCCGGCATATACGGCCATGCGATGCAAGTTTAACAGGAAACTCTAATCATCTGAGTTCATACGGACGGCGCCTTCTTTTTTCAGGCCGCCTTGTCCTACCCATGGGAGTCCCGGCTTTCAAGCATATTTTCCAGTGCTTATTGCGCATCCATACGTATAGCCGCACTTCAGATGATGAAAATAGCACCGATCAAAAGATGAAGCGCGTTGCATACACCGGAGTGGTTCCTAAAGGGCAAGCCCCCGGAGGGCGAAACCCGATTTTTGGGCAATTTCGGCCGTCACATGGGGGTAATGAATGGACAGTGAACCAATAGACTTTTACTGGGAACTAGGACTACTAGTATTGGATGTGTTACTATTATCTCGAACGGATTATTTGTGTCTTCTTTGTCTTGTCGTTGACCTCAACAACAATTCAGAGTAAGCACAGCAAAGGCAGTCAGTCGATACGACTTGGTATCAGACATGCCACCGTCGAGAAAGTGATAGGTGCAATAAACCAGCAGCGGATCCCAAAATGGGAATTTCCCGAAACAGACGGACATCCTAGATGTCGAAATCTGGTGTCGCAGATTGGATTTGTCTCCCAACGAACATGAGCCCCACCATGAAGGAGAACATGGTTCGGGCTTGGACAGACGGGGTCAGGCGTCAGGCGCCGGGGCGCACGATATCTCTCGGGCGGTGTGTAATGCTGCCAGTGGTCCAAGCGGTAGGTTTCAGGGGGGTTAATGGGGTTCAATGCGCAAGCCGCTAGACTAGGCTGGCGTGGGTAGTGGAATGAGCTGCGGGTAATTAATGCCTAGAATTTGACGCCGCGCAGCCGTCATGCTTTTGGAGGGGTAAGCTACACAGTAGACCAGTCAATAGACACCAATAGCGATACCAAGGCACAACCTTTGGGGCGCCAGGTGTGTTCCACGCTCCACGGAGGATCAAACAGACAGACAGCGGGGCTGGTCCCCAGTATTCAATGTACTGGTACTTACCCAACATTGATCTCCCTTGAAGCCTGAGACCGATGGCTACCACGCTGTAGACGATGCGCTAATACTTATTAGGCAACTTTTCTGCCCCGCCTCGAGCGCCAACAAAGCACCATTCAGGAACAAACAGTTCGAGCCAAAAGTTGAGCACTTTCAAACATGGTACGGAAGGGATACATGCAGTACCTCCAAGTCGACTGGTCCTAGACTAGACCGACTCGGAGGGGTCTTGTGGCATTACTTCTGGAGGGGCAAGCACGAGCGTACCTCCTGGTAGAAAAAAAAAGAGTCGAGACAAGTAGCCCAGCCTAATTCACTCGAACAGGTTATATCCCACGCGAACTGGCACGCTGGTAAGTATCAACCCAGTACTTTGTACAAGCTAGGTAATAGCTCATCTTCCAGGCTCGGATCTCTATCCTTGTTCGTCCTGGTTGCTTGCTCTGTCGCTGGATTATCGCCCACTGCATCAACACCACACCACCACCATTCATCCCACCGACAAACTTGCTTATTCTTTTTCTCTTTCCACTTGGAAACCTCCCGTTCGCATCGTGCTCTCCCACTGCCAATAAACTTCCAAGGAAGCAGTATAATTGCGTGTAGGTAAGTTGGCTCCCGGCACGTTTATTGGCATTGTGACTGGTTTGATTGCACCACCGAACTTTCGGCTGCGATAGTGTTGTCGAGTTCGCTGGCACGATCTCTTCTGTCTTCTTGCCTCGAAGAACGGACTGACACTGACATCGCTTCTTCTTCCCCAGATATATCTCCCACGACACGGGCCATAAAAGGACAGAGTGAAATTTCACACATACCTTTTCTCTTGTGAAGGAAAATGTCCGCCAAAGCGATCCTCGAGGCCGACGGCAAGGCCATCCTCAACTACCATCTTACTCGCGCGCCGGTGATCAAGCCGAGTCCACTCCCCAAGCCCACAAAGCACAACCCTCCTCCTAGGCTGGCATCTCTTTATTTCCCTGAAGATGCCGAGGTGAATGCCGTGCTCGACCAGGCTGAGGTCACCTATCCATGGCTCCTTCAGAGCGGCTCAAAATTCGTCGCTAAGCCAGATCAACTGATCAAGCGAAGAGGAAAGAGCGGCCTCCTAGCCTTGAACAAGACCTGGCCTGAGGCGAAGGCTTGGATCGCCGAGAGAGCTGGCAAGGCGCAGAAGGTGGAGCACACAGAGGGTGTCCTCCGTCAATTCCTCGTCGAGCCCTTTGTGCCTCATCCAGAGGGCACAGAGTATTATATCAACATCAACTCTGTTCGAGACGTAAGTCAACCCTAACCCAGTGTTTCCAAGTTTCTTTCCGTTGTGTTTTGATACACCTAGCGAGGATGAAGTGTTCATCGTCGTGTTGGCTGGCGAGTGCATGGCTTCGAAATAGAAAGCCTAGAGAAAGAAATATACGAGTGGGAGGCACAGTTCTTGACAAGACAAGAACATGTTCTCGAGGCGATAGTGATGAGATGGTTTATGTGTTATGTTGTGTTCATGTTCTCGCTTGGGGAATGAAAAGTGCTATTGAACCCCATTGCACGGGCGAACGGAGGCTAAACCACTTGCAACCGAGCCGGCACCCACTTCATTATCCGCCGCACCCCGGTCACCCAACCAACAGTTGCGTACTAGTCATGTGTTGCGCGTCAGGTTACATGACATTGTGGTTATTGCGATAATGCTAACTGTTGCTGCCACAGGGTGACTGGATTCTTTTCACACATGAAGGCGGTGTCGATGTTGGTGATGTCGATGCCAAGGCCGAGAAGCTGCTCGTACCGGTCGACCTCTCCGAGTACCCGTCAAACGAGGAGATCGCCAGCTCGCTCTTGAGCAAGGTACCCAAGGGCGTCCACAACGTCCTGGTCGATTTCATCACTCGTCTATACGCAGGTAAGTGGCCATTACGGATTTGATGAGCGACGGTTGCTGCTTTGAACTTGAAGCTGACATTGCCACTGCTAGTCTATGTCGACTGCCAGTTCACCTACCTTGAGATCAATCCCTTGGTTGTCATTCCCAATGCTGAGGGCACGTCGGCAGAGGTCCACTTCCTGGACTTGGCAGCTAAGCTAGATCAAACTGCCGACTTTGAGTGCGGTGCCAAATGGGCCATTGCCCGTTCTCCGGCCAACCTAGGCATCACTGCCGTTTCATCGGCTGGCGACAAGGTCAGTGTCGATGCCGGCCCGCCAATTGAGTTCCCTGCCCCCTTCGGACGCGAACTGTCCAAGGAGGAGGCCTACATTGCCGAGATGGACGCAAAGACCGGTGCCTCCCTCAAGCTGACGGTTCTCAACGCGAACGGCCGCATCTGGACCCTAGTAGCTGGTGGCGGCGCCTCGGTCGTGTACGCCGATGCCATCGCCTCGGCTGGTTTCGCCGATGAGCTGGCCAACTATGGTGAATACTCGGGTGCTCCCACCGAGTCGCAAACCTACTACTACGCCCGCACCGTCCTGGATCTCATGCTGCGCTCTCCCATCTCGTCCGAGGGCAAGGTCCTCTTCATCGGAGGTGGTATTGCCAACTTCACCAACGTCGCCTCAACTTTCAAGGGTGTCATTCGTGCTCTGCGCGAGTATGCCAAGCAGTTGAACGAGCACCACGTACAGATCTGGGTGCGACGTGCCGGCCCCAACTGGCAGGAAGGACTTAAGAACATGAAGGCCGCCACTCAAGAGCTGGGCCTGGATGCCCATGTCTTCGGCCCTGATATGCACGTATCGGGTATTGTGCCCTTGGCGCTCATCCCCGGCCGACTGGAGCAGAACACGGTGCAGGAATTCCAAGGTTAAGCGATGTGTTTTTTAAAAAAGGAAAATAATACTAAAGGCCCCTCAAGAGAGCGTGGGCATCATGAGTGAACGAATAGAGGTGGTCATGGTGTTTGGGCGACTTAGTAGTCTAATCATGGCAATGAATATTGAGGGCGGACCTCGAAAGGCTAGCCAGCTCCGTCGAGCCTACATACGTCTGCCATGAAAGAAGGTATGGGTATATTTAGAAGCAAGCCTGGCATTCAGAAAATATAGTAGAACGATTGTAATACGATCATATCACGGTCCAGTGCATTGAGTCTATGGTCTTCTGCACTACTTGGCAAGGTTGTCATCACCTGTTTTAGCACGCGTACCTTAAAACTGCCTCCTCACACTTTGTGCCCAGCCCGGTACATACATATATATAGTACTCGTACCTACAACCTAGGGGTTCATGTGAATAGCTCATATACTGTGTAACATATATTAGCCTTCTTGTCGATATTTTAAGAAAGGACGTGTTGGCCTTGAAGTCTTCCCTACGCGGGTATTGGTGGTTGTACGAAGTATGGCTACACGCATTAATCAAGCTTTGAACTTATGTACCAATAAAATGCCCAAAATATTCCATGTCAAAAAAAAACCCTCTCTTGCCACTCTATCAGGGTCTCCTAAATAGTATCAACATATCCCAAAGCCGAGTGAGTACCTAGGTTATGTAGGTACGTGTGAGTAAATAGATAGCACCTACCTACTCATAAACTCTTACCTTACTGATCTACTCGTAGGGATGTACATATATCAGAATAGAAAGGTAACATATCACGTACGACCATAGGATGTAGAGAACGCGGGGTCCCGTCCGCTCCCCCATAGCTAAGCTACATACCGCCAGATCAGTAGTTGGGTCGGTGACGACCAGCGAATCCCTGGTGTTGTACGTTTTTTTTATTTCATTTTATTTTTTTCTCTTTTTTAATTCACAGCTTCATCCCAAACCTCACTTATTAGGCAGCTTTTTATCTTTTTGATGTATCTAACGAGTACCTACATGTGTGTTTATATTTTCCGAAACAAGTACGTAAGGTACCTAGGTAATCCAAGGTAGGTAGGTTTTGCTATTTTTTATGTCGTTCACCCTACTCGTACCCACAATGCACATGAATGATGCAGCCTTCGAGGTGAGGTCGCCACCACCCCTCGAGGTCAAGCTGATCCCAAGTTCCCAACATCTTTCCCGGATCTTGTTAGGTTACATATCCATTGTTAATGGCGATGGCAATTCTATGCCCGCAACATAGGTATATTAACCTGGAGAAGATGCGTTAATGATACCAAAACCTGAGGCCATATTTCCTTGATCCTTAGCCCTCGGAGGGAGCAAGCGATCCAAGCGCGATGATTCCACTTCAAACTTGGCCGATAATGGAAAGGCTTCTTCTACACGTAGGTATTCATGTAAGCCGGTATTAGACTAGGTTAAGGTCAGGCGTTTGACGCCGGAACGACTAACCTAGATAGGTACCTAACCTAGGTATATCAATACACACTCGTATAACCTCACCCAAATCCCTTAATTTACCTTTAGTACCAGAAGACTTTCTTCCTTTCTTTCAATTAAGGAAGGGTTTGTTACGGGCGGATATATAAACAGGACATCATGCAGGACGACAATAAGGTGGGAGCAAACGGGTTTAAACGCTTCGAGTACGACCCGACCGATGGCCGGAGGATTCGTCTCTTCAAGCTGGATCTGAACGGAGAGGACGAGCCCCTGAGCGGGAAGATAATCTCCGTTATCGACATTGGAGTCGCCCTCGGGAATAGGGATTTCCGCGCATATGTCAAGTCGTTGCCCGAGGGGTCTTGGCTGGTGATCGAAAAGTTGAGCGGGAGCGAGGGCTATGATTGCTTGTCGTGGGTTTGGGGGCCCGCCGGGGATGAACAAGCCCTTCATCTAACCGCAATTGGTCCGAGCCTGAGGGGCGGCGAAGTTGACTATGTGCAAGGACGGCATCGGAACGGCCACGTTTTCATACGGCCAGGGCTGTGTGAGTTCTTGAAAGAGTGTAGGAGAAGAAAGTGCACGAGGTTCATGTGGATGTAAGGAGGCTATTTTTCACATACCCGGCCACGCTTCTGGCACTATAGTTCTCCTGTGTGTGTTGCTGCTGCTGCCACTGCCTTCGTGATTGTCATGCTTACCTACCACTACCAGCTAACTGTCGGATAGCGATGCCATCTGTCTTGACCAGCAAAGTGATGGGGATAAGAGCACCCATATTCCCAACCTACGTGCTATCTATGAGAACGCGGAATCCGTGCTCTACTGGCTTGGGACTGGGAACCCAGTCATAACAAAGGCCTTGAAGAAGCTCGAAGATGTCACGCAAGCGCTCGAGCGTTGCGCCAATGATGCGGTAGAGCTCTGGAGGTATAAGTCGTGGGACCAATTCAATATTCCACCTCATGACGATGAGTTTTGGGATGGCATGCGCGCGCTCATTACAAATGACTGGTGGTCTCGTCTATGGACACTTCAGGAAGGTAGGGTGTTCTAATAAATCACCGCATAATAACTGTTTCAGGTGCTAGGTTAACTGATTCTCTCCGTCTCCTAAGCGGTCGCTACTAAAGAAGAATCAAAGCGCCCAGACGCGAAACACGTCCGCGTATTCTATATTGGCGAAAACACCCTTCCGTGGTCCGATATAGAGAGCTTTGCCAAAGCAGGAGCGAGATGTCGCATCGAGAATTGGTTACTTACCGGAAGGTGGTTTATCGACGTCGACAACAGGCACGCTTTCGATGCGCTGGACGAGATCCGCGGCTGTCTAAGAAACTATACCTTTGGAACCCGATTGAACGCGGCAATGCTGGCCACCCTCAGGCGAAAGGCGGCGTCCCCGGTCGAGATGGTTCTGGGACAGGTGGCACTGATCGATCTGAAAGAGGCCAAGAAGTTGGGCCTCAGTTTTAATCAACAGCCCGAAGTCGCCTTTGTCAGATTCGCCAAGTATTACATTGCCCAGGAACCCTTCGAGTGTCTCCTGAACCATACCCTGACCAAGGAAAGAAACGCCAGACTACCCTCCTGGTGCCCCAACTTTGCGTCCTCGAGAGAAACTCTGTCTATCGGATCCCTGTGGTTTGGAGATTACACCCCCGATGACGCAACGCTGCAAGAGCAATTCTACCACGCAGGGTACATCAACGATCTCTTCAGCCGTTACACGGTGCCGCAGAGTCAGACGTTCGGCTACATCTTCAAAACGGCAGCTAACCTGGCTCGTGGCAAATCCGTGTACACCGACTTATACAAGACTAGCAACAAGCGCCAAATGAGGGCATTGACCGGGACGGATTTTCTTCAGCTCACCGGAATCGACGTAGACGTCGTCTCGCAAGCCATCGACTGTAACCTGGGAGCGGACCACGAGGACTTTCTCTCGTACAAAAGTCTATGCGAGACGTTCAGATGGCTGAAGGAGTGTCTCGAGCTGGCGACATCCGCCAAGTCATACCGAGATAAGTCACTGCAAGGTGCGACGGGGGTCGACCTTTTCCTGCGCACTATCACAGCGAACAGATGTCTGGTGCGCGCACCGCCGCGGGACCAGAGCAAGTATAAACGCTTTCTCGATCACGAGGGGACGACCGACTTCGTTGGGCGGTATACGAGGTTCATGGGCCTGCTAGAAGCTGCAATAGGTGCCGAGCGGGGTATAGAGGGCAGCGGCCTCGACAAGGACACGGCAGATTTCGCAGATGTCTTGCATAGCGTGACGCGGCAACGGCGGTTCTTTGTCACCGGCCATGGGAGGATCGGCTTTGGTCCTTCCACTACCGAGCCCGGCGATAGCGTGCGCGTCGTGTGGTTTCTCCCCACTCCTTATCTGTTTAGGAACGGCAAGGACGTTAGGTTTCGCCTTGTTGGTGAGACGTATGTGCACGGCCTCATGTACGGGGAGGCGATAAAAATGTTCAAGGATAAGCATCTGAAAGAGATTCGGTGGATCGTGGAGTAGCTTACCTGATGATATTCTCGGAACTTGCGGCTTTGGCGTTGTGGTAGCGTACTAGACCTGGCTGTCTTAATTACATCAGAAGAATAAAAGATCAGACGATGACATGATATTCCCATGTGCGCAACCAGGCGCCGCGGGTGCCCTTGCAGAGGCCGTGTCCGCCATTTAGTGGAATCGGACGTGGTTCCGTAACATGAGGCTACCTACTGCGCAGCTAGGTACTTTCTCAAGAGTTTGAATTTGAAGTATAAGGTAAGGAGAGTCGTATGGTGTACATGTAGAAACAGCTGGGCCACAAGCTTGCTGGTGGTGACATCATGAAGGATTCTGGCTTTCTAGGAAAGAACTGGCCAAGGTGAGCAAGCTTGGCTGTAGCTATCGCGTGGTTCTGACACACCGGTCCTGCAAACTCCACCCCAACTTTTTAACTCTCACTTTTTACTATCGCGCTCCGCACGCTAAACCCTAAACTAAATAGCCCAGGCCTATCCCCTATTTAGCCTCGCTTCCTACCTATTTTATATAAGCAATAAGGCGCACTTATAGTAATTGCTATAAACTTATAATTAGTTATCTTAATAATAGGTTAAGTTAATATACTTAACTAATTTAGAAATTAATACTACTATACTTAATATAACCTTTTTTTTAAACATTACTAACTTTACTAACTTACTTTATTTATAACTATATTACTTTTAACTATTTAAAATACTATAACGCTATTTATTTTTATTAAACTATTATTATTTTTAGCTTTATTACATTATTAGCTTTTTATATATTTTACTTTTAATTTAATTACTATTATTTTAACCCTTGCGCAATAAATTTTACTTTTAACTTTTTAGCGCTTGCTAAAAGCATTTTTTTAACTTTTAATAAAAGCTACACTGCTTAGCAAAATACTACTATTACTAGCAGCTATATACTAAAAAAAGTGTTATTTTATAATAAAAAAAATAGTTACTATACTAGCTATTAAATAAGCTATACTATTAGTAGCAGTAGCTCTTAAAGCAAAGCTATTATTAAAAAAACATTAACACTTATATTTTTAAAATGCTTTTTTTAAGCTACTATAAAACAATATAAAAATTAAATATTATAAATTTTTTTTATAAAAAACCTTTTATATAGCTACTTTATAACTTTTACTATAGCTATATATTGTTAACTAAAAATAACTTTTAAAGTTTAAGCTATAATTTAAAATAGTATAAATAACTTTATGCTTTTTTAAATAGTTTATTAAACTATTTTAACTGCTAACTTTATTACTACTTTTACTAAATATAACGTTAAAAACTAAATAGCGCAAATTTAGCAAAAAAAAAAGGGCCTTTATATTAACTATAAGCAACTTATTTACACTTTAAAAGAAAATAAAGTATAGTTTATAGTTTAGTATTTTAATAACTGCGTATATTAGCTTTTTTAGTTGCTTAAATTCTGCTAACAAATATAAAAAAAAGCTTTTAAAGTAATATTGCTTAATATAACCTATAAAATACTTTAATTCCTTATTAGTTTTAATATATTTGTTTATATTTTTTAACTAATTAAAAGCTAGGT
Organism: Poronia punctata; assembly: GCA_022579005.1. NCBI lineage: Eukaryota > Fungi > Ascomycota > Sordariomycetes > Xylariales > Xylariaceae > Poronia > Poronia punctata. The sequence continues at coordinate 229,845 of MU401476.1, forward strand.
AAACTGTTATAATATTCTTTTTTTTAAAGTAACTAGAACTATTGCTATAAATATAAATTTTAATATAACCTTTACTATATTACCTAATAAATTAGAAAAATCCTATATATAAGTGCTTAGCTACTTTAATACTTTTTAAAAAAGCTTTAAAATAAAGCCCTTATACGTTGCTGTTATTAATAAGGCTAAAGCCACTTAAAATGCTTTTTAAAAGGTTTAGCTTACTACTTAACTTTAGCTATATATATAGCACTTAATAAGTAACGTTTAAGCTAGCGTTTAAAAGTAGTAAAAAAGGTAGCTTTAAAAAAGGTTTAAGCCCTTTTTAGTTACTTAGCTAACTACTTTTAAATTATTATCTTTTTAAAAACTTAACTATATAAGTAATAAAAAGTATAAAGCTGTTGCTACCTTTATTATACTACTTACCTTTAAAAAGGTTAGCAATAAAGCAAAGCAACGTACGTAGCAAAAGGCTTAAAGGTTTTAAAAAATTAACTATAATATTAATAGCTTATTAACCTTTTAAAAATATTTAGCTTACTACAATATAAAAGTAAAGGCTTTATTTTATTAAAATAACTTTTGCGCTAAATTTATAAACTAGCTAGCTATACTAGCTTATTTAAAAAATACTTACTAGCAATATTGCTACTAGTAAGCTTAGTATTATATAAAAAGCTATTATAACTTTAATATTTATAATATTTTAAAAGCTAAAAGCAGTTATACTAAGCTAAAATTTTACTTTTAAAGCTTTTATTATAGTGCTATGTACTTATATAAAGCTATTGTTAACTTTATAAAGTTAAAAAAAAACTGCTTTAAAAAAAAAAGCAAAAATAAACTAATTATTAACTTTTATTTTATAACGTAGCTATATTTAGTAATAAGGTTATAAAAATAAAAGTATTATAGTAAGCTTTAAAAAAAGCATATACTAAATATGTTATAGCTTTTATAGCTTACTAATAAGGTAAATTGCTTAATAAGTATAGTAGCAACTTTAAAGCTTTAATAAGCTTGCTATATTGCTACTTTTTTTTTAACTATATATATTTTATTTTAGTAAAAAATAGCCTATAGTAAACAGTTTATATTATAAAAAATAAAAGGCTTAAGTTGTATAATTTTGCTTTTTACTAGCACTTTTAAAAAAACGCAATATAACTAGACCTAAATTTATTAGTTAAAAACTTTTAAATTTTTTTAAAAAAAAAGCAAAATACTAAAAACTTGCTAGTATTAACTATATTATGCTTTATAAAAGCTTTAAACGTTTTATTATTTTATTTTTAATACTTTAATAAAAAAAAATACTTTATTAGCATAAGGTAGCTTTAAAAAAAAGTGCTATAAACCTTAAACGCTAACTTTTTTAACAACTGTTAACACTAGTATTATAAAATTTAAAAAATAAGTTATAGTTTTAAAAGCTTTAAAGCATATAGCTAGATTTATTAATACTATAAATAGTACTTACCCCTTTAAAAACGTTTATTATAATAGCCTTTTAAAAGCAAAGCTAAAAGCAAAGCTAAAAGTAAGGCTAAAAGTAAAGCTAAGGGCAAGGCTAAAAGCAAGGCTAAGAGCAAAGCTAAAAGTAAAGAGCACTGCTAAAGTTATTAATACTAAAGCTAGCACCTACTTTTTTAAAAACGTTTATTATAATAGCTTTTTAAAGGTTAAAAGCTATAGCAATACTGCTGCTTATAAAGTAGCAAGGCTAAAAGTAAAAAGCACTACTACTACTTTTAAAAAGTTGTTTTTTTACTTTTTAAGTTTTAAAGTTAACATATAAATAAAAGTTATAAGCAAATTACTTTTTTAAAACATTATAAAACCTGCTTTAAAGTACATTTTTTCTTTTTAGCATTTTTATATAGTAATATAGTAGCATTATTTTAAAACAAAAACTTATAAACGCAAAATTTTTTTTAATATAGTAGTTTTTTAGTAATAATATTTATTTTAACTTTTTAAATATAAACAATAAATAATGCCTAAAACTAATTATAAGTTTATAGCAATTACTATAAGTGCGCCTTACTGCTTATATAAAATAGGTTAGAAGCAAGGCTAAATAGGGGATAGGCCTGGGCTATTTAGTTTAGGGTTTAGCGTGCAGAGCGCGATAGTAAAAAGTAAAAGTTGAAAAGTTGGGGTGTGCAGACTCCTGCTAGACATAGTCACAATGAGAACAGGCCTGCAGGCCAAGTTGTTATCGTAACAATAAATACTATCAATATGTGCACATGGAGCATAGTACACCTAATAACCTACTCGTAGAGCTCTTCTCCTGTCGCTTGGAATGTGATATGTGTGGGTTATACTCGTAGTTGCGCTCTTTTGTGGAGCTTACGTGTGTGTACCTCCCAAGGCTACTCTACTCGTACGTGAGCTCCGGAAATGAGCATGTTTGCACATGCGCCTGGTGCCGGTACAGGATTTACTTTGTAAGGGAGCTTGATGATACGTGTACGTGTAGGTAATTTGGTATCTCTCTTTGCTTCTAAAGGCATAAGTATCAGATCCTTCAAGTTTTGGTCAACGTAGACTACGTGTGAGTATTTCCCGATTTCCTTCCTTTTCTTAACATACCGATTTCCACCTTGACTCTAAAAGGCAAGTACCTAATATCTACACGTAAGCCAGAACTTCCTTGACTGCCGGTTGCCTATGCTGACTGCCTTGTCAATACTAGCGCACCAAGCAAGAACGCTGCGATATCACTAAACTTAGTTGTTCCTGGGGTGATATAGGTGTCTCGACCCAGTAGTCTAATGTGACGACTTTTACCACTAATAAATATGTAGCTAAAGTCGGAAAAATCCCCCCCTCACATGCACTCTCGCACTCCTCTTTGCTTGGCGCCTCGAGGAACCATCAAGGTGAGACATGTCCTAGACTCCATGCCTCAGTGCCTACCTGTTCGAAAAGGGGGTTTCATCTCAAGTTTCGCCTCTCCTCAACTACAGTAACCTCGTCGCAAGATACACTACCCACATACACAACCTACATTAAGGTATGGCGACATGAATGTACATGTAGCCCACTTGGCTGTGTCAAGAGGTACGCATAGACCTACCCATTGGCGAGTTGGCTACAATTCCGCTCCAAAGTACGCGTTGGTCTGTTGGTCTGTACACGTACTTGTGATAGTATTATATATGCGCCACAGCAAATATGTTTGCTGAGATGACTGCACAAGTGCTGACCTTTTACCCCGGTTGATGTTGCATTTCTTATCATCTCAGGTGTTATTAGGGTAGTCCCCCGTAGGTAGTGCTAGAGTACCACTTTGCATTCCTGCCATCCCCCTTTGGGTGTTATTACGATGGGTCACAGAACCTTTCCTTATTCCATTGGTGGTACAGGCCTGGTTCGCTGGGCCACAATTCGTCCCCTCTGCTTCCGTGCTTCTGCTTGTAATGCCTTGAATGATTCGATCTTCTACAGGGGTCCATACATTGCAAGCTTAAGCGCGGACAAGCTACGAGTATGCACGTACTCGTAGGTATCAAGTTATTAAACAGATTTACAATGGCCGGCACTCCGGCCTTTGCGCGGGCATTTCTAACGATGATGCGCCTCTCGAGTCCTGCCCCAACAGCCGAGTCCTGGCCTCCCCCATCGTGGCTCATAGGTCAGGGTACATACATACGAGTACATCCTTGAATGCTTATGAAGAGCTAAGCAGGTTGCCTTTCTAGCTATACTCGTAGGTAAACGAAACCTGGGGGCACCCAATAAAGGACCTCGTCATCACTAACTTCTCCATCTACGATTATACTACAAGTATGGTTTACTCAATAAATGGCACGCTGTTTTTACCCATCACAGAGCCATCACATACCTAACCTAAAGTACCTATTCTTGCGTGCAACTACTGGAGGAAATTAACCTGCAAACTAACCACCCCTCCGGATCTGCGCTTTTAGACGATCCTTCACTGATCCCCTGCCTCTTGTCTCCATCCCACTCCGCTCTCGCCAATTCAGGACATTCAGCCCTCGCAGCCTCTCGTAAGCGACTCGGGTTGCGCAGGTTCAGGTCTGGCAGTTCTGGGTCCAGGTCCAGGTCCAGGTCCGGGTATGTGGAGCTGAAGCAGGTCTCTCGTCCACATCTACCCACGCCTACCTGCGCTGGAGCAGTGCGTGAGCTTTGTCATCAGTTCATATTGCTTTGACTTGACAGATTTTGATGACTGGTGCCTTTAGAGTGTGTAGATAACCCTTTAGATGTGAATTATGCCGACTGTCAGTGCTAGCAAGAGTCTATCGGCTTGTCGAGTAGCCTGATCAAGATGGCCAGCCCAGGATCATCTGGCCTGTCAGCCTTACCGAGACTTGATACTTCCAGGCCACTGCGGAATGGCGCTCAACATGGAGCACGAGATATCAGATCGGCCCAGGAAGCAAGACAAATGCCTCGTCGGCCAAGCTACTTCTCGATAACCTCCAATGCCTCGTCGCTAGCAAGGTCGGACGGAAAGGACACGCCGGAACTGTTCAGGTCGGCAACCGAGGCAGTTGCTGACGCCCTCGGAGTTGACGCAAACGAATTACCGCAACCCTTCTATGGCGTTCCGTGGGTCAATGACGACAACGAGGAGGGGGAAGACGAGTCACGAGGATATGTTAATGATACGCGCCGCGCAGTGGGCGCCATATCCCCAACTTCTTTCCGCCAAACCAACGCCGTTCTCGACTACCGCGACCGCAGCGATTCCGTCACGTCTGCCGTATCTCCCCATTCCCAGCCACAATACCGTGCGTACCTAAATACGATAGACGGCCCCGAGCCCGTCGCTGTTCGTGGTACGAGCCCGCAGAATGGCTTTCATCACACGTCCCCCATTCCGTATACCGATGTTCTCGGACCTAATAATACGCTTGTTGAACCCGCCTGGAAGCCGATGACGAGAAAGGACACCATACAAGGTCGGAACTCGGACCAGGCGCCGCTCGGGCCCAATGAATACAGGAGCGGGGGGACGGTCCTCGATCGAGAAATGGTGACCCCACTGAGCCCAAACCAGTCATCCGGGCGTGGACGAATGTCTTCGCTCATCAGTCCACTGGACCCTAGTCCGTGTACCCCGGACAATAGCAGTGTCAAAAGCACAAGGCCTCCAGCATCAGTCTACAGTCAACCACCAGCTATCCCTCCCAAGGCTTCCCGTAGACTCCTAAGTGACGCCCAACAGGTGCTGTCGTCGGTTGACGCGGTGTCTAGGGCCGTTGTGGTGAAACCCAAGGCCGGCCTGTTTGAGGGTCATCAGGTCGCCCTTCTCACTTTATCAGATTCAGCACCCCAAGGTTTCGACCGCATCACCACCGAGGACGAAGAAATAAAACTACAAAATGCATATTACACCAGAAGCCTGCCATCGATCCGAAAGCAAGTCGAGTCTCAACTTGCGCCCGAGTATGTCCCGACGGTCTGGGTAGTGTTGGAGAAGATGCCGGTGGACGGGGAAGGCCAGATCCAGCGTAGAAAGTTACAGACATGGATACAAAACGCCAACGATGATCTTTACCGGCGCATCATGTCCATTGAATCCAAAGAGGAGTTGAGGCAGCCATCGACGACGTGGGAGAGACAGCTCACCAGAGCCGTCAGCAAGGTCCTCCGCGTTCAACCGACGGAGATAGGCATGAATATGTCCTTTTCTAACTTGGGGGGTGACCCCAGCGCGGCAGAAGAACTTGCCGTGCGGTTTCAATCCCAAGGGATTCCAATCGAGGCGCGAGACGTCCTGGAGGCTCCGACCTTGACTGAACTGGCTGCGCTCGCTAACACGGAGAAGACGCAAGTCCAAGGGCCGGTGGAGTCGATAAACGAGACGTTCGACTTATCGCCTATGCAACATCTCTACTTCCACACGCCCATGGGCAAACACACAACGCGCAGGAAATCCAGCGAGGGTGACTACCGTTTCAACCAAAGCATATTGATCAAGCTGAAGAAGAGTGTGGGCGTTGAAGAGCTGCGTGCCGCTATCGAAGCGGTTGTCGGCCACCACACGATGCTTAGGACGCGTTTCCGTTTCGCCAACGGGTCGTGGTGGCAATCAACGGACCCGGCCATCTCGGCGGCATACCAGTTCGCACATCATCTCATCGGCACCAATGCAGAACTCGAGTCTGTCGCTATAGCGGCCCAATTCGCCATCAACATAGAACAAGGCCCCGTTTTCGCCGCCCATCACTTCCATACCAACGATGGGATGCAACTACTTTATATGGTCGCCCATCATCTTGTTGTCGACCTCAAATCGTGGCAGGTCATCGCCGACGATGTTGAAGGATTGCTCACAGATGGTCATCTGGTCTCGGGGGGGCTCACCTTCAAAGAGTGGACTCTGCATCAAAAACACCGGGTCCAGACAACAACAGATGTCCTAGAGCTTCCGTTCGAACTCCCGGCGCGCAACTGGGAATACTGGGGTGTCCAGGATACTCTAAACACATACGGGAGCACGGTGGCTTTCGGCTTCACTCTGGATACCGAAGTGACGTCGATCCTGGAGGCTGCGAATAAAGAACTCAAGACGGACTCGTGTGAACTGTTCATGTCGGCTCTCCTGCTGTCATTCGCACAGACGTTTCGCGATCGGTCGGTCCCCATCCTCTGGAACCAGGAACATGAGAGATCGGCTTTGGACCCGGATCGTAACATTGCTGGTACCGTCGGCTGGTTCACGTACTTGTTTCCGCTTGTGGTAGATGTTGCCCCGACGGATGATGTATTTTCCATATCGAGCCGTGTCAAAGATGCGCGCCGGGCGGCTGCTGGCACGAGCTTGTCTCACTTTACCGCCAATCTCATCGACGCCTCATCTGCAGAGTCGTTCGCCTTCTCGCACTGCCCGCTTGAGCTCATCTTCACGTATGCGGGTAGTCTGGGACGGCTCAAAAGCCGCAACGGCGTCCTAGAGGAACTAGATGTCCCTGGAAAGATGATAGGGTCCGATACGGCAGATATTGGCCAGTCAGTCGGCCGCATCGCCATCTTTGAAGTGTCCGTCTGGATGGACAACGGCGAAGCGAAACTCAAGTTCCTGCATCATCGCGCCTCTAAGCACACCGAGCAGATCCAGACTTGGATTCGTAACTACGAAAGAATCCTTCGACAGTCGATCGCCAGGCTGAAGGACTACGCGCCTGGTCTTTCCATGTCGGATGTGCCTTATCTTGGCGTTACGCCCGAGGGACTGAATCGGCTGAACCGCGAAATCCTTCCCCGGTTAAACCAGAATATCAGCAACATCGAAGATGTCTTCCCGGCAACGGCCCATCAGCAATACATCTTGCTTAATCAGTCGTTGTTGCCGGGTAGTTCGCTTGCCCAGGTAACGTATGAGTTGAGCACGGTCGGCGGGAAAGTCGTTGATACAGAGCGTATCTGTGATGCATGGTATAAAGTCACCAGCCACCACCCGGCCATGCGAACCTTGTTTTCTCCAAGCGTGCTGAACGATGGCCTATACGACCAGGTCATCCTTCGAAGCTACTCACCTAATATGCTGTTTATCGAGAATAAAGGAATTGAAAGTCCGATGGCAGCGATTGGAAATGTTCCGCTACTGTACCTCAGAGAAGGCATACCATGGCACAGGCTCATCGTCTGCCAGTCTGTGGGCAAGGCCTACCTAAAGTTGGAGATAAGCCAAGCCATCTGTGATGTAAGTTACTCCCCCCCCCACAGTCGTCGTATTTCTCGTCTCCATATACCCTACGACGTTTTTGTCCTTTCCCGAAGTGTGTCGCTAGCATGGCTGACTCCTTGGCTAGATATCTAGTATCGCCATCCTCTTTAGAGAGCTAGAGGAAGCTTACTTCACTGGGGACGTGGACCCGTCTCCTAAACTCTCGTTCCCCGAGTATTATCAACGTCTTAAACCGACATCGACAAGTATTCAGTTCTGGAAAGACAAATTGTTCAATCTTCGACCCTGTCCCTTTCCCCGGCTCATGTCGGGCCCGGCTGTGACTGTTGAGTGGGAGACTACGTCGATCGATCTTCAAATCCCGTATCAGCGACTACATGACTTTGCGAGGTTTTACAAAGTCGACAAATCCACTATATTGCGAGTAGCGTGGGGAATCCTGTTGAGGACGTATCTGGGATGGCAAGACGTCTGTTTCGGCTATCGCACGCCGGGCAGGGATATGCCCATCACAGGACTGGAGAGCGCTGTCGGCCCATTCTCCAGAGTTCTGTGCTGCCGGATGCGAGCGCTTGCCGGCCAGACAATCGTTCAACTACTACGAGAAGCCGAGGTTGAGCGTCACAAAGACCTGCAGCATCAAGATGTGACGATGACGACGATTGAGCACGAACTCAACACGAGGGGCAAGCGGCTATTCAACACCTGTGTTTCCTTTGGCTATGAGGATATCTCGAGCCAAAGCCTCCCCAATAGTCGATTCTCTCTCAACAGCTCAGCCCAGGCTTCCGAGTATGATGTCAATGCAGATTTCAATATCCGGGGCGGCAGTCTGACTGTCGAACTTGGACATCGTATCCTCGCCTATCAACAAGCTGTCACTGTCGGTCACGTGCTTGGCAAAGCTGTCGAGTCCATCTTGGAGAGCCCGAGCGCAACAGTAAAGGAAGCAGACCTGTTCACAGTCTATGATCATAACCAGATATTAGCGTGGAATAGTATGCCCCAGATCGATGTGCAAAAAGTGCATCTTCCCATGCTCATAGCCGCCCAGGCGCACCAAAACTCGGACATACAGGCCGTCTATAGCTTCGACGGAGCTCTGACATATGCCGAGCTCTATAAACTTTCCAACGGCCTGGCCCAGTACATGCTGAACCTTGGTGTCAGGCCACAAATGCCGATACCAGTTGTCGTCGACAAGAGCCGGTGGGCCATTGTCACTATGCTGGCCGTTCTGACGTAAGTCATGGTTTTTTTTTTTTTTTTTCTTTTTTAACTAAACCCCTATTTGTATGTGTGTCTTTGGCTGACTTCTTCTTCGCTAGGGTTGGTGCTATTCTTATACCCATCGATGCCGAGTATACGGCCATGTTCCCATGGGTGGTGCAAGTCATCAACCGGGGTCTCGTCTTTGCTTCGGACAGTGTTCGAGGATACTTTGAAGGCTCGGGCTGCCACACAATTCCAGTCAACGAGCAGACCCTCACGTCGCCATATGTACAATCCGGTGAACTGCGGCTGCCAGTGCCGACGCGACCGCATGACATAGCTTGCGTGCTTTTGACAATCTCAGGCTCCAAGACTTGCAAGGCTGCGTCTTATAGTCACGGCGCGCTGGCCACTGCTTGTGCTGGCCAAGGTCCAACGCTCCGGATAAACCCGTCGAGTAGGGTGATGCAGCTTTCGTCGATCGGGGTCGATATTGCCCTGTCGGAAATCTTTACTACGTTGGTGAATGGCGGCTGCGTCTGCATCCCGTCGTCGGCCGAGAGAATGTATGGCTTTACGGCGGCTGCGCAGCGGATGAGGGTGAATTGGACCTACCTCACGCCGCCGCTGTCCCGAAAGATAGATGCCGATAGTCTGCCAGACATGGCTGTCGTCTGCTTCCGCTCGATGCACCTAGACCCTGAAATCTATGCGCAGTGGGTAGGAAAGGCCAAGGTACTGCTTGCTTACGGCTCTGCAGAAGCCTGCCCACTAGGGCTTTCGGCAGCAGAGATGTCGGAGCCCAATGCGGTGCCGAGTTTTGGCAATCCCTTCTGTGGGAATTTCTGGATCGTGAGCCCGGAAGACCATAACCATCTTATGCCGGTGGGTGCCGTTGGTGAACTGGTGATAGGAGGCCCCACCCTCGCCAGTGTCAGCTCGTTAGATATGGAGAGTCTAAACATAGACACTCTGATCGCAAAGAGCACTGCCCAGGCAGCATTGCTGCTTGAGCAATCGGGTAACCGACTGCTCAAGACAGGCCGTCTGGTGCGTTACAAAGAGAGGGGAGAGATCGAGTTCCTCGTTCCCGACGGGGAGAGGTGCGAGATGGGTGGCAAGTCTTTCCGCGTGCGCGAAATCGAATCCCAGCTCCGACGCTGTATCGGTCCGGGCATCGATATCGTGGTCGAGATTATCGCTTTTAAGAACACGGACTCGACCCCGGTGCTGGCTGCGTTTGTCGAATTAGGGGGTGAATACGACGATACGAAAGAAAGCCTTCATAATCTGAGCGTAGCGACGAGGCAGAAGCTCTCTGCTTTCAAGCGGAAAGTCGACTCGAATCTGCGGGGCACAATGTCTATCCCTATAGCGTACATCCCGATCCGATACATGCCACTCTCGGCGTCTCTGAAGGTGAATAAACGACCGCTTCAGAAGATGATCGCAGGCTACTCTCGAGAACAGCTCCTCGCGCTGGCCGAGGGGGATGGCGCAAACGAGCTTCAATATTCCGATACTAGGCCCTTACCTGCGACACAAGCCGAACAGCAGATGAGGGCGCTCTGGGCCAAGGTGCTGGGAATCGAGGACCAATCGACCATTTCTTCGAATGACGGTTTCATGACGCTGGGTGGTGATATCATCGCCGGCCATAACCTTGTTGTCGCATGTCGCAGTCGAGGAATCGACGTCTCGGTCACCGAGCTGCTCAAAGACACGCCGCTCTCGGAACTGTGCAAAGGTCTCTCCGAATTCCAGGCGCCCGCGGCGGGGCAGGCCAGGTCGATTCGGGGTGACTTTACGGACTCGAACAATTCGGCACACAGTGCGACAGCATCCAAGTTTGGGTCTGACAGGAGCGTGATCGAGGATGTGGCCGAAGCATCCTCTCTACAGACAATGTTTGTCGAGTCTGCCATGCTCCAAGCCAGGGGCAACGTGTCCTACTTTCTCCTCAGCGCCAGCGGCTACCTCGACTGGCACAAACTGGAGAATGCATGTTTCATGCTGACCAAGGCGCATCCCATACTGCGGACGGCATTTGTCTCTCACAGTCGTCAGGTCTACCAGACGGTCTTGCGGTCTTACCGGCCCGAATTTCTGCGATATCAGTGTCGTCAAAACTGGCGGTTGAACAGCCTCGCCGTGAGGTTGATTAGACGAGACCAGCCCCTACCCATCGACTTCCGACGACCCATCACCAAGTTCTCCTTCTTGGACGCGGGGAAGAGCTCGATCCTCGTCATGCGACTGTCACGCGCACAGTACGATGATCTCTCCATCCCCATATTGGTGCGGGACCTGGGACGGTTCTATCAACACACCGGTCCCATTCCCCAAACTACCGGCTTTTGCGAGGTTATCAGAGCGGCTCGGGCGACATATGCGAGCGGCGCTATCGAGTATTGGCGCTCTCTTCTCGAGCGCTCGTCGGTGACACAAGTCGTTTCGCAACCGTCATTGCCTGTGGCCAACTCGAACCCGAAAACACTACAACAAAAGATTCCTATCGGGTCTCTTGAGAAGTACGGCATACCCTTCGAGACTATTCTCAAGGGCGCCTGGGCCATCGTGCTGTCGAATCTATCAGGCACCGACGATGTCGTGTTTGGTCATATGGTCGAGGGGAGACATCTCAGCCTGGCCAACGGACAGACCATCTCTAGCGTGGTCGGACCCAAGGGCAACGTCATCCCCGTGCGTACGCGGATCCCCGATTACCCTGTCGCCCCTCTCGATTACTTTAGGAATGTGCAAAGCCAATATGTCGCCAGCATTCCGTTTGAGAACGTGCAGACGGCGGATATCATCCAGAACTGTACCCGTTGGCCATCCTGGACCCGTTTCAGCACGGTCGTGCACCACCAGAGACAGTCGGAGCGGTACAAACTGCTCAACTTCACCATCGGCGAGGCCAACTGCGCACTAGACATCATGGGCTTGAGCCACGAGGATTCGGACGTGTTTGTGCAGACCATGATGGCCGGCACCAAGAATGTCGACGTATCTGTCACATTCTGCGAGCGGAAAATCCAGGCCTCATTTGCGGACGAGGTCTTGCGGATGCTCTGCTCCACCATCACCGTCCTCACCTCGGATTTCCTGATGGAGCCGATGACGCTCAAGGGGCTCAACGACAGTCATACGACGCCACGCATTCCGCTACCAGCACCAAGACGAGAAAGCAGCGTTCTCTCTCCTCTGCTGTCGGTCGACCCGGATCACGCGCGGGCGGCCCACAGTATCGTTGCGGCCGCCTGGGACGCCGTCTTCGGTGCGCAGAGCTTACAGGTGGCCGACATCCGCTCCGTACCTTTTTATGAAATCTGGGGAGCTCACATGCCAGCGGCCGAGCTGGCTCGCTACTATACACAGAAAGTGCCCAGGTTTCCCGGCTTGGAGCAAAAGGTGTACACAACCGAAGAGATCATCGATCACCCTACCATGACGCAACAATACGAACTCATCATTGCCAAGCAGCAAGAGTCACAACTGCGTCACCGGAAGAGCTTCCTCAAGCGTAACCCTTCAACGTGGGGTAAGAACTTCAGAAAGTTGACAACCGGGAGCGGCGTATCTACGACTAGCGACCCTACCCATAACAGCCTTTCGGCGCCCGGGCGATTCCACTCGCACAAGAGCTTGAACCACCGTGGTAGCAGCTCATTAGACTCGTTGTCGACCATTAGTAGTGCGACGGATGATCTCGATCTCAAGGAAAGGATCCCTACACCCCCGACACCAACGGAGGGGTCTCACAAACGATTTTTGAGTAACTAAGCCTCCATCTCACTCTCTCTCTCTCTCTCTCTCTCCGTGTGTGATTGTGAACCCGGGCAAAGAGTATTTGGTATATATAAAGAGCGATTGGTTTTCTTGATTTTTCTTTTTCTTTTTTCCTCTTGTCTCTCTTCTTTCCCGTTTCTTATATTTATCATTTACGCGATATAGACTATGAGGGGAGGTCTTTACTTATGAATATTGATTGATGCATGTCTGACGAGTCTGGTTGGATACTTGCATAAAAGCGGAGTGGCAGGATTGGGAATTTCAGGCAGGCAGTACTGGCGGAAAAAATGTAGGGGTGGGCTAGGTTGAGGAGGTCGAAGGTCGAAGCGGGTGTATGTTTTGGAATGGGAATCTCGGGGTTTTTTTTTTTTTTTTTGTCTTGCCCATCCAACGACACGATACCCTTGTTATTATAGAGTAGATGTCGCTAGGTTGACTAGGAATCATCATCGTTAGTATATGTCAATTAATGATATTGGTGTTCTGTCCAAGTCATAAAAGGGGCCAGTTGTTTACATGCAGGTTTGTATATATGATACATTTTGTAATCGTACTACAAGACGCTGTAGAGGCAGTCTGGTTCAGTAGTAACAGACAACTTTCAAACCTAAGGTAGGTAGGTAGGTATTTGAAACCGGATTTTTATATCCTTAGCCCTCCCTGTCTGTAAATAAGTATCTATCTAGGTTAGCTAACTGATCAATCAGTCAGTCAGTCAGTCAGTCAGGTATTGTATTATCATCACATTCATTCATTAGGTAGTAAGATATATTATATGCAGTATTTATTCCCTTGCTATTTATTAAAGCCGCGTGTAAGTCTAGAACCTAACATTACCTTTACCTTTACCTTATATTATCTTGTTAGTTATTTTATTTAAAAGCCTCCGTAATCCCACCCATCCTCGTCTTCCCCTTGATAGGCAAATTCAACGGTCTCTGCTTATATATCATCTTCATTCAATCCTCTTTTGATTTCCAGAGATGGGCGCATCGGGGACAGACTTGGCCGGTTCTTATTATTGGCGGGGGGGTCATTTGATCAGGGCAGGGACAGGATGGGATGGGGGTGTTGTGGTTGTCGGAATTTGAATTTTGGGGGGGTTCGTGGTGGTGGTGGTGGTGGTGATGATTGGGGAATTGTTGGTGGTTAAAGGTTGTTGAACAGGTGTAGCAGTGGTTGAAGGATTCTGTGTGCGTTTTTCGACACATTTCTTTCTTTCCTTTTCTTTTTTTGCCCTTTTTTACTTTCTTTCTGGGGGGAGGGATGGATGGATGGATGGGAATGAGACTGTGTAAGTAGGGAGGTGAGGAGATAGAGAAGAGATAGGGACGTGGTTGGTAGAAGGTACCGGTAGGTTGGCAATTAGTGATGAATCTAGACGGGAAGGTAGAGGAAAGGAAAGGAAAGGAGAAGAGAAAAAAAAAAAAAAAAAAGATGGGAGGCGGGATAATTGGTGGTCTTTATTTATCTACTTTGATTCTCTTTGTTTATTTTTCTGCAACAATTTTATTGTATAAGGGGGGATTGGATGTTTTCTGTGCTTGTTTCTTTACTAGTAATTCGAGAACGAGAAACACTCAGACTCTATCAGACTCTCTCACACATACACGCAGGGAGACAGAGACAGAGAGTGTGTGCGTATGTTTCATTTTCTGTATTTACAGTTCATCTACCTACGGACGCAATGTATACGAACACACAACACGGCCTTATGCTCTCCTCTACCGGTACACGTGTCCTAGATATCGGAACTGAGTGACGTCAGGTAAGGGATGGTAGGTATCGGATCGTCTCTTTTGTCCCGCTCTCTAAGTTAGTTATTTGCTTTTTTGCCGTTCAAATATCTTTTTGATATGTTCGTGGTCGAGGCTTAGGTTAGAGAGATGTGTGCTTTCTTTGGATAGCCAATCTGTTATATCTTGCTGTGGGTCTAGTGAAAGAAAGACATAATCTCTGGAGGGGATGAATCGAGAACTGCATTTCTGCCACTATGTTGGTTTTCTTAATCTTCCTAGGTGATAGGTATGTAGGTCGATCAAGTGGTAGGTAGCCGCTTTGTCTTGTCTTCTCTCGCCCCAATTCCGCCCCTCCTGGTCTATGAGTGTTTTAGCAAAGGATGAGCAAACAACGTTGGGATCGAGGGCCTGCCTATGTTATCCTCGGGATGCAACTACCGTATTTAGGTAGACCGTTTGCTTTCTTCCTTGGAGTCGAAAATACCAAAGGGACCAAACTACTGCTGGCTGCTAGAAGCACGACAAGACAAAGGGAAGAGGATATTTATATCTTCTTTTAGCATACCTGCTAGTCTAACTACATTTCATATTCTAATAGGAAGTTCTTGCCGCGTTTAGGAGAACTGTTGTTGTTTTGACTTTCTTTAACGGCAGACAATATACCCAAGGTTAACGGTTTACGAGTACATATTGTAGGTACACCGCGAACGTAGTCTAGATTAATCTGCCACAAACGGTTGGTCTAATGGGTAAAGTATCCGATCTGACTAACCCACCGGAGAATAAACGATATGAATTACCTGGGCCTGTAAGGCTTATCTATATCCGCTCTTTTACTCGTACTTTCCTTCTTTTCGGAAAGCACGTGCAATAATATTGGGTAATACTCGTAATAAAACGTGGAATCTGACAGTACGAGTAGATAGAGTAGAGAGGCCACAATAAAGTACCTAGTTAACCATATCGGACACCGAATGGGTACGGCGCGATCTCATCTCCTCCTCCTTTTCTCCTCCCCCAACTGGAGGGGGGAAAAGATACTGTGTAGGTAGTATCTGTTACCTACTTCGTAGCAACTCTCCGACGGGTTGGCTCTGGGCGGGCCTGTCAGCTCTCTTTGCATTATCTGCAGGAAGGGCTGTTGTGTGGCCTGTAGGGTAGGTGCACCGTGGAGTAACCAACCAACCAACAGCCCCAGGTCTGCCTAGCCTACTCGTAGCTGCCCGTCCAGCCTGCCTGTCCATGTTGCATAGCCTCAGGTTTTGTGGCGTATTACATGATATGTACATGTATGAAGGGACGGGTTAGGACTTTTATCCAATCTAAGCAGACACTTGGAAGACCAACCATTGGGGTTTTAGGTATCTCAAAGGAGGGGCGCTTATTTTCAAAACTCTCTATATGTATTCTGCCTTACCTACTACTTGTACGTGTATAGAAAACGGCGCATGTTTTGGGAAACGAATAACATGGGCAGAGCAAGTTAACTTACGATAGATAGGATAAAATATCAACGCGTTCCTACCGAATGGCTACTAAGTGTCTGTGATTGGTTGCGCTTGATATACCACACGGACTCCCTGTCTTACATGTTCGTACTGTGCTTATATTACTTTCGGGCCGTAACTGATGAGGAGGATTTGTAAAGAGGGGAATACTACCTTACCTACCTACTTTTACATACATATCCACGTGCAGTCCTCTGTCGGGTCTCCGCAGCCTTATCTACACGTACAAGAGGAGCTGTCCCTTGTTAGATAGATTGGAAGGCGTGTTTATTACTTGACATATTTTGCAGAAAGTATTTCATGATTTATCCCAAGTCTACACGTACATAGAGGTAGATTTACCGAGATAAAAAGGTCAGAGTAAGTTGGGCATACCTATCGATGATAGGCTATCGTGTATGAAGTTCTGAACAGATTTGGTAAACAAGCCGTTGTTGCGCCTCGACGGACTAGACCGTACTCGGTAGGTCATTGCAGGACAGATAACTGGATAAATATGGGGCAAAAGGTTCCCCTGTAATCTCACCCTTGGTTTTGCCTTGCCGATGATGCCGATCAGTACTGTGTCCGCACCGTTTCTCCTCTCTTTTCATATTAAGACCAGACCAATTATATCCAGGTTACTTCTTTGATCAACTCTTCGAGAACATTTCTTTGTGTGCGAGATGGTTGCTATTTCTTGTTCGATCTGCTGTGTCGAGGAGCACGTGCATATGCACATGTAGAGGACCAAATTATCATCATACTCGTACATAAATACACTTACAATATGTGGCTTATGGAAACTTGGAAGTCCTACACGTGGTTAATTACCTACTTAGTACTTAACCTATCTGCTTACCGAGCTGAGGCTTTATTATGATAACAAGTTCTAGAACTTGGGAAGGCTGAAGCTGTGCAGATTACATCGGTGACTCTTTTTGGTCAAAAACACTGCAACAACAAACCTCCCTAGTAGTACTCGTAAGTACTAGATCATGAATTCTGCATAACACGTCGTCACAAAGCTTAGCTGCTCGGTAGAAGGAAACATCTACCGGCGTCTTGCCAAGTACGCCTTCGCGCTAGACTACATCATAGTGTAATGTCAGTAACCCAAAGTTTATAACTTAAGATAGTAAAGAATTCTGGGAAGTAGATAGGTAGGTAGAACTTATCGCCAGTCCGGCTTCGTAAGGACCAACACATTCGGATCCTAGATAAACAGAAGTAAATGAAATCGCATCGTCGGTCTCTTGTCGACGATTTATCGGTAGTAGTAGGTATCCGATGATGAGAATAGGATTGTCATTACGCGTAGATTGTACTGAGTAGGTCAAGCACTACGCTAGTTATCAATTAACCTAGATCCTACTAGCCACGTGCAGCTTATGACAGGGCATTAGCTTTGTAAAATCATCCTATTGACATAAGCCCAGACATCGTTTAAGTTGCCCCGTCGCCAGAGGAATACCAAGCAGCTAGTTAGGTCTCTAGGCAAAGCCAAAATTCTAATTTAGGGATATTCCATCATGTTGAGTACTTAGGTATGTTCATCGTGAGTGATGTCTTGAGAGATGTACACGGGAAGAAAAGACCACACAGCATACCCTACCCTACTCGCACACATGAACTGCTGAATATTCTCGCCTTATCATCTCCATTAATCAGCATCCCACACCAAAACCCCTCTATTCAGTGGGGTGAGTAGGGTGGTAGGTAGGTACGCATACTGATAGATAGCTGCTATCTCACAGAAAGTACCAAATCACTGTTTTGGCTGGTGTAGTATGCTATTTCAGGCAGTCCTGCTGGTCTGTAGAGAGCAAAGCTGAAGGACGATCTGGTTTCCCCAGAACACGCCAGCCTGCCCTCCTGCCAGCCCGACAGTTACCTACTTTGCCTGTACATAGTATGCATACAGTGAAGAGATCCTGAAGAGCCTAGACCAAACCTAATACGTCTACAGTCCGTACACAGGTTTTGTCATAAGCGGGAAATGATCGTCGGGGTCTCCATCACAGGACCTTGGTTTACACTGTCGCCCCGTCCCTGCCATTTTCGCACTAGTGTCTAGTCCTCCCGGTTTACAACCCCAGACATTCCTTGCCAAGCGTGCCTCGACTGTGCATCCTTCCCAACCAATGCGGCGTGAGATCATCTATTCTGCCCCATCTATCTCGCAGACGAAGAGCGTTTCTGTCGCACAAAACTATGGGGCTGTACAGTATAACGACAATCAGTATAACAGTATAGCTGTCGCTGCACAATGCCTAGGTACACACATACGTACACGTACGTTCCCCAGTTGGAAGGAGCAGGTAATAACCTGAGTGCCTGAGTGCAGGTGCGCCTATCGTTTACCTACTCGTAGCTAACCTATCTATGTACCTTCCCTGCATTCCAATGTACCCTACATACATACATGCTCTTGGAGGGGGGGGGGAAGAGGATGCGGTGCAACTCCGTATAAGTAGATGGGCAAAGGGTCGTCGCTTACGCGCTACCCTTGAATCCCCTCTCTCCTTGCTTCTTTTTTGTCACGTCGCCGGTAAAAATATCCCCATTGTCTTTGTTTGAGCCTTGAGGTGCGGGTCTCACTCTGATTAGCATCGGGTCTGAGACCAGACCTTCTTGCTTTGCTTTGTCGGTTGAGAGGGCCGGTTGGGGGCCTTTTTGCACCCATTCCCCTTATTCTTGATTGGTTTTAACCGTGTTTACGCCTTCCATTCCTTCCCTTCTCTCGTCTTCTGTTCTGTGACTTCCACTTCCTCAACCACCGATCAACCTCCATCCCTCTGCCGACCATGTCGACCAAGGACGAGAAAGAGGTCGGCCTCCCGGGCTATCAGTCCAATTCGGGCGAGGCCGTCAACAGTACTGAAGGTCCGATTCCCGACGGTAACTGGGCTACGCGCAATGGGTTGAATTTGAAGTCGTTCACGATGCGTGACTACGGTCACGGCATCGTTGAGCTCGACCGTAGCATGAAACCCCGCCATTTGCACATGATTGCCATTGGCGGTTCGATAGGAGCCGGTTTCTTCGTCGGTTCCGGTAGCGCTCTCAGCACTGGTGTAGGCAAAAACTCCCTAAACATGAATCGTCAGAGGCGGCGCATTAACTCGTGATGAAACAATAGGGCCCTGGTTTTCTTCTCATCGACTTTCTCATTATCGGTATCATGATTTTTAACGTTGGTAAGTGTGGATTTACCACCAAAAGTCTGAATATTGTACACGAACTAACTCGCGTACCATTGCCATATAGTCTACGCCCTCGGTGAACTTGCCGTCATGTATCCCGTCTCTGGTGGTTTCTATACATATGCTACTCGCTTCATCGATCCTTCTTGGGGTTTTGCGCTCGGTTGGAATTACGTGATGCAATGGGCCGTCGTCGTGCCTCTGGAACTGACGGTGTGTTCGATATCCATCTCGTACTGGAACCAAGAGATAAGTCCTGCCGTGTGGATCTCGATCTTTTGGGTTTTCATCATCATCGTCAACGTATTTGGTACGCTCGGTTATGCCGAAGAAGAGTTTTGGTCGGCCATGATCAAATTATCGGCCACCGTCATCTTCATCATCATCGCCTTTGTCATGGTTCTGGGTGGGGGCCCCGAAAAGGGCCTGTACAGCGAATATTGGGGCGCGAGATTGTGGTATGAGCCTGGCGCGTTCAAGAACGGATTCAAAGGCTTCTGCTCCGTCTTCGTCACCGCCGCTTTTGCCTTTAGCGGAACCGAGCTTGTCGGTCTCGCCGCCGCCGAGTCTGCTAACCCTGGCAAGGCTCTACCTGGTGCCATCAAGCAGGTCTTTTGGCGAATTACCCTGTTTTACGTTCTCGGCCTTCTCTTCGTTGGCTTGCTCATCCCCTCGGACGACAAGCATCTGCTCAACGCTAGCTCGGACGATGTCGCGGCTTCTCCTTTCGTGCTCGTCGGACAGTACGCCGGTCTCCCAGGGTTCAATCATTTCATGAACGTCGTCATCCTGGTCTCGGTCATCTCCATCAGCGTGTCCGGTGTTTACGGAGGTAGCCGTACTCTCACCGCTCTGGCTCAACAGGGTTACGCTCCCAAGGCCTTCACCTACGTGGATAAGAGTGGTCGGCCTTTGTTCTCCGTCATTGCCCTCCTTGCTTTTGGTGCGCTTGCCTATATCGATCTGGCGTCGAGCGGAGAGAAAGTTTTCACTTGGTTGCAGGCCCTGTCCGGTCTCGCCGCCCTCTTCACTTGGGGCTCCATCTGCTTCGCCCACATTCGCTTCCGTCGGGCCTGGGCTTATCACGGTCACACCCTGGACGAGATCCCGTTCAAGGCGGTCGGAGGCGTCTATGGATCTTGGCTTGGCTTGATCTTTATCATCCTCGTCTTGGCTGCTCAGGTAAGATTGCGTCTCTCCCTCCACACAGTCATCTTTGTTTTTCTAACATGTTGGTCGATAGTTCTATGTGGCAGTATCTCCTATCGGCAAGGAGGGAAGTGCGGAATCCTTCTTCAATGCCTATCTAGCCCTGCCCGTCATGTTGCTATTTTGGGCAGCCGGTTATCTGTGGAAACGAGAAGGCTGGTTGCGCACTTCGCAGATGGATGTCGACACGGGCCGTCGCGAGCACAACTGGGAAGAGATCAACGCTCATCGCAAGTATCTGGCCTCGTTGCCAGCTTGGAAGCGCCTTTTCCACGCCTTGTTTTAATCTAGACTCGTTATATTACGTGGGATTCTTTGATTTGATAGGGTGGTAATGTGCTCGTGTGCCGAAAGTTGATTGAAGCTTTTACATATAGGTATCGTTTAGCGGTGCAGGATACTATTTGGATATTAGAAGGATTTTATGAATATTGACCTTTTTAAAAACTTGCATATGGTTGATTGATCCTTGATAAGAGTACACTTTAATGCGTACTTGCTGCGCATTTGACTGGCATATGCCGCCCCTGACTATTATTCGATGGACGATGGACGTTGTATCCTATATCTACTGTGTATACTAACGAGGTCCACTGGTACTAGGTAACGGCGGGGAACCATATGAAAGATGGATAAGTATAGGTATTTAAACGCACGAGATATCTATACGTGTATGTGTAGGCACGACGAACGAAAGGTCTACTAGTGGATTGGCGAGTGAGTGTGTGTTGATTTAAGACAAATTGGTAGGTAAACTCTGGCCGACGGTAAATAAGTCCTAATTACCTACCTTGTGTATATACCACTTTTTGCTCTTCGTCCTTGCTGTTCGATTAATACATATATATCTACTAAACCTAGGGATGTCCACCTTTTCAACTTTTACCAGACAGAGATACATAGTCTACAAGCCATCCCACAAAAGCAAAGATGAAAATATCATCCTCTTCTCCTTCTCCCCCCCCCCTTTTTTTAGTCCTAGTTTTTCTCGGGAAGGTCTTGTTTAAGACGCAGTTGAAGAAGAAAAAAATTGAAGAAAATTTGGGTCTTGATGGGTTCGGGAGTGAAAGTTTGATGGTTGGTAGTAGTGTGTCATTGTGTGTTTGTCAAAACTTAGTCAAAGCTACATACCTGCTTACCTTACTTACACAGTAGGACTTATACAACAACAACAACAACAACAACAACAACAACAACAACAACAACAACAACAACAACAACAACAACAGCCAAGGAATGAATAAACATACGTTACTAAGTCTTGTCATTCTAGTTGGTAGTTTATACACGTACACGTACACGTAGATTTGTGAGTGATGTTAGAACATAAAGGTAAGAAGAAGAAGGGACCTGTTTGTTGTCGTTTTTATATCATCTAACTATATGTGCGCTGGAATGAATAGCTTGTCTTCCTTTTATATATACTCGTATATATGAAATGTTGTCCTAAAAGTGGTAAACTGTACCTTACATATATATATATATATATACCTACCCTAGGTATAATATATACCGTGGAAAGAAAATAAAGAAATATAGAGAAGAGGGGGGGAAATACGCCGCAAAATAAAAAGTCATCTCGCTTAATTTCAGCGCATAATTAAAATAATAATAATAATAATAATAATATCATCTACCGTGACCTGACCTGACCTAGCCCAGTCCTAATCCAATTACACTTTGAATCCAAAACCCGACCAAAGGGAAAGTTCCATTAAAAAAAAAAAAAAAAAAAAAAAAAAGGGGGGAGGAGTTGTATGTGTAAAGTAAGTAAGAGTTGTTTTCACGTAGTAAACCGCCAATGGGGATGGTCGTCTCCAAGATTATGAGCGTCGACACACTGTAATCTATGATCGCGCTCGCCTCTTTCCCTTTTCGCGTTTTCCATCCTGATGCCGAAAAATAGCACGGTGCAGGCTAGTGCGCATATTCCCAAGAAGCCGAAGCTGACGCCGTATCCGGTTTGGTAACTGGGTGCTTCTCTTGTGAAGAAGACGTTGGATGCTACTATGCCGCCGACTTTTTTGTTGTTGTTAGGTGGTTAGTAAAAAGGTAAAGGAAAAGGAAAAAGGAAAAAAAAGGGGGGGGGATACAGAAAGTAAATAGAAGAAAGAAAAAAGAATTATTCACTCACTATTCCCGAGACCTATCTGCGTCCCTGCCGCTATGGACCGCTTATAATGACCAGATACATTATTGGCCAACCAGGTGATGGTCATGGGTTGTGTCGCGTACCCGCCGCTGACGATGAGGAAGAGGGCAAAGTACTTGACGCCGAGGGAAGAGATGTGTTGCTGGGCGAGCAGGATGCTGTAGCCCACCCCGGCGACGGCCAAGCCGGCCATGGCGAAGGCGTAACGGTGTTGGAGTCTGTCCGTGGTGTATGCCGTGCCCAGACATACGGCTGTTGCTACTACGTAGATCGGTATGGTTCGGACTTGCGCTTCTGTGGCTAGGTAGCCCATCTCGCGAAGGATGGTCGGGATGAAGAACTATATACATGTAAGTATCCTCGGCGAGAAGTAAGGGGTAGCGTTCATGTTCATGTATACATGTTTGAAAGGAAAAAGAACAAAAAAGAAAGCTTACCGAACCAGCGTATCCCGTGTTCACTACACCCAAATACGCAAATGTGCCCGCGTATATCTTCCAGTCGGTCAATATCCGCCTTCTGGCACGCGGGGTAAGCTCGTCCACTAAGAAATGCCAAGCTGTCAGAATCCAGAGCCTATAGGTACTCACTCAGGGGTAACTGATTCATGTACGAGTGAGGAATGGGGGTGGGACCAACTCTTAGCTTCGCCAGTATCCTGAGCGAGACGTGCGACGAGATGTCTCCGCTCGTCTTCGGTAAGAAACCTAGCCGTCTCAGGCCAGTCCGCTATCCACCACTTGGACGCAAAGCCGATGACGACAGTGATGAGACCTTCTATGATGAAGATCCAGCGCCAGGCACCATATCCGCCGGCACCGGCCAGGTTAGCAATGGCGTATGCGAGAAGACCGGAGAAGGCCCCGGCTAGGATGGAGGCGCAGAAGAATAGGGACATGCGCCATTGCAGCTCGAAGCGCTTGTAGTACATGCTGATCAAATAAGTGCAGCCTGTATTTCATACTCTCTTAGCATATATCATCGGCAGTGGAATGTCATGTATAATGGTATTTAAATAAAAGGCCCAAGAGAAAGCGTGAGTCGTGACTGCGGTTCAAATCGAGGCCTCCAGGAAATGGGGGGATATCAAGTTTCGTTCGATAGACTTAAAACTCACCTGGAAATAGACCGGCCTCGAAAAGGCCTAGCAGGAATCTCGTCGCAATTAGGCTCTGAAGATTCCTAACCAACCCCTGGGCGATGGTGACGATGCCTGGTTTGCTCCACGTAAGCCTATAAACCTAGGACAAACAAAGTGTAGCGTAGTGGTCGAAGACGGTTGCTTACCCCAGAGGATCATGATACCGCTTAACCATGTCGACGGCGCAACGCGCTTTATGATGATGTTGGACTAGTTTGCCCGTCAGCGTCACTCTTTCTCCAATTCTCAGTTACAAGGTAGGTAGGGAGAGAGCGTAAAAGGTAAAAAAGGACATACCGGAACTTCAAAAAGGATATAAGGGATGAAAAATATGAAAAGCGCGACATTATAATCGTTACCGGTGAGATTCAAATCTTCCGTCATGCCTTGAATCTTTGCGTTGCCTTTTCATTTTCCCCCCGTGAACGTTAGTCAACCAGCCCATTTCATGCGCGCGTGTCGTCCGGCAGACGGGAATAAATAAATAAACGTACCGATATTCGTACGGTCGAGAAAGGCGAGGAAGAATAACAAGGTAATGCATGGTATGACGTTCAAATCACACTTTCTAAGGAGTTTCTTCTCGGCCGCCTCATCGAACTGAATGGGAGAATCTTCTTTGGAAACCTCGGCCACGACGGATAGATCTGGCTCGACCAGATTCTTGGTCGCTTCAGACATGGTGATGTCGCCGAGGTCGTCACCATTTGTGACACACGGCACTAATATGTCTGTCACAGACGGACAGGTTACACGATGCAAAACACAGCTTTATCTGAACTGGTCGACTGTGTTAGGAAGAAGACAATATTCCCAAGTGAAAAAAAAAATAGAATGATATTTCAGATGTGGTATAGTATAGATAGCTGAACACCACACCCATCTACATGTATATATAAAATAAAGTAGGTAGGGGTTTTTTTTTATGTTATATGGTAGATGAACTTTATGTTTGATTAATATCGTATCACACCCACTAGACAAAGACACGGAACAAGAAAAAAAAACATCTAGACTAGACTATTCTACTCTAATTCGGTACCGCGAAGATCAGCCCCCCGCATCTCATGCGGCAAAGGAGCCCGCTGGGGTAACCCTTCTATTGGCCCATGGTCGTCCCAGCATCTCGTCACAATTGGTGCTTACAAGGTTAAGGGTATGATTAGCAGCTGTTGCGTCGGTTGCACGGTGGGAAGGTAGGTGTGTAATAATACACTTAGGTTAGGCAGGTACGAGTATTCTAGGTAGGTAGGTAGGTAGGTAGGTAGGTAATACCTCGTTGAGAAAGTAAAGTAGAAAAAGAAGGAGCGGCACTTCCAATCTACAAGTAAGTAAACTGCACCTTGAGCCCAAATCTTGAGACGAATGTTAGGTAAGGTACTTACTCAACTTATCCAAGGTAGGTAGGGAAAGGTAGAGGACCAGGAAACGGCGGACGGCAATGACCACAAATGCCGTCCCGGCCGGTTAACATGGGATCCGCCTGATGCTTATTTATTCTCCTACCTCAAGCTACCTGATCCTAGCTAGTACAGGTGCGTATATACCTATACGTGTAGCGGACATGCATTACCTATGTATGTATCTGTCTGACTATAAAGATCCTGGCAAGGCAGGGATCAAGGTATGAACAGTTCCCTGGGAATTACTATGTTTTCTGGAAGCCAAGGAAAAAATATAATAAAACACAGAAAGAGGTAGACTGCGGGACTGCTTAATCTTAATAATTATACACGTATCGGTAGATATATGCAGATAATACTAAATAAGTATATGCTCAAGGATTTCCAACTTGCCCTATTCGACTTGTTATACATACATATCCTGCATGTCATACCTTGAAAGATAATTAAAAAAAATGTTTTTATCCTCACCGCCTGATAACAAGACACACACAGACGGGCAAGGTCCTCATTTTGTTCAAACCGACGGTATGGTCGATTAGGTCATCAACCCTGTTAACAGGCAGACAGGGTATAGCTTGCTTAATATTCGGCACGCCGCACGCACTCTATTTTCCTTACCCCATGACTACCTACTCGCCTAGACAACGCCATCTTTCTTGGATTTACACAATTACGCGTCATGTACGTACGTCTATGTAATATCCCAAGAAATAAAATACGAACACGGGTATGGCAGGCTGGCAGGCATGGCATGGCATGGCATGTTGAGACAAGCTGACTCTCCCATACGAGACCTTCATTTGGTTGTCTAATAGGTTGGGTGTAAACGTGGCTTGACTAACGTCGGCTGTGCCCTCGTGCCCTTGTGTCTCGACGCTTGTATTTATTTTAGTTGCTATGATATCTGATAGGCCGGCGCGACCTGCTCCGACTGGTCTTCGTCGTTTTTGTCATTATTATTGCTATACCTTTCCTGTTCCCTCATCTCCGACTAATTTGCTCAACCTCTTCATAGAGCGGGCCAAGCAACGCCCCCCATTCAGCTGTAGCCTCGCGCTTAAACTCTCCCTTTGTCTTCCGTGACTCGACCACCAGCACGTCACCACGGAAATATGCCAAAACGCCGCCCTTTCCGTCCATGCGAGCGGTAAGGCGGAAATAATGCTTGCCTTGCTCATTTGCTTTGTGGATAGGTATGAATTGCAGATCGTTTTCTTGGCACCAGTTCTCCACCTCGTCTCGAAACGTTGGTTCGGCCGCCTGCTCCGTTGGCTGGATGGCCGGCTTCGGTTTATCCTCGACCTTTGGTCTCTGAGAACGCGGCTTTGATGAACGGGCAGGCTCCTTCGATGGACGAGGAAGCTGGTGTTTCGCTTCTTCTCCGAGCTCGAGAGCCTTTTCGATCATCGTCGTGCCCCTGACGAATTCCGCCTTGATGCTTTCCTGGGCCGATATTTCCGCCGGGAACACTTCATTGTGCCACCACTCGAACCAGGCGCCAATCTCCTCGTAATTTGCTTCGTCACTGGTAAGCCACTGATGTAACACGTCGTGCCACATGGGAAACACTTCCGTCACGACGACTTCTGCTACCATGGAAGACGAGATGACGTCGACCCACTTGACCACGCCTTGGAGTATTTTGAGGTACGGCTCCTGGTCGCCCGGGTCGACCCGAAAGTTGATGCGTAGATACCGGCCCATGCTAGGAAGGACATGGTGCATGACCAGAGGCTTCCACTGATCTTGTGATTTGGAAGGCCGGAACAAGTCTCGCCATTGCTTGAGTCCGGGAACCACGCCCCTTTCGAACTCCCACGCGTCGATTAGTTGCCGGAACTTGCGCCTGACGTCGGCCACGAGTCCCGTCCCCTTCGGATCTAGATGGTGAGGCGGCAGATACTGGAGCCAGGGAAAGAGCCACAGGTGTGGGAGGGTACTCCGTTCCTTTTTGGGCTTCCAATTTGCGATGGCGGCGTCGAGTCTCCGAGCAACCTGCTCCAACAGTTGGGAGCGAACAAATGGGGGGAACAGCGGTTCCCATTTGTCGAATACAGAAAGAAGAGGCGTAGCGTCGTGCACATCCCAAGTCTGGGATATAGTGGTACTCAATCTAGGAAATACTAGCTTGTATATCATGCTCTCGTAGGGAGTCGTTGATCTCGCGTGGAGATGATTCAGCTTATCTAGCTCATCATGGCCCCATTTAGTGACGACGCCGCCATCAAGCTTGGTCTGGACGCCAAGCAAGCGTTTGATCTTGACCATGTCCGATGCAAAGTTGCCCAGATTGGGGTCCTCTAATGGTTCCCAGCCCTGAGTTGCGTTGGCCAGAAATGGGTGAATGCTAGCAACTGCAATGCCGGATAGCTCTTCGTTATAATGTGAAGTAGAAGTTTCGGCTTTCTCGAGCCCGGATATGATAGGATCCCATTCCCGATCCCTGGCGGCCTGGCAGATTTCATCTAGCACAAGATTAAATGTTTTGAATGACAGATATTCGCCTTCCAGCTCGTCCACTTCTTGCTGACGCTGAAAGGCCTCCATATCGAGCCACGCTTTCCTCTCCTCAAGAGTCTTCCATTCCTCCACGAATGCGGCGAGATCACCTTGGGCACGTCTTGCTAGTTTACGAGCTTCAGTCTGCTCGACGAGCTCGGTGCCCGCAGTCGGAGTCAGGAGGCCGGAACCAGACGTAAGCAGTTTGTGGTCTCGTCCTGTCATATCCAAGATGGGCGCAAATGCTTCCGGTATCTGTAGACCAGGAGCTGCCCTTTGGATATCACTGACAGTCATGTATTTTGGCTTGGACCGTTTTGGCGTGCTTATTCCGCTGCCCGAGCCACTGTCGCCGGCCTTCTTCTTCCTCTCACGCTTTGCTCTTTTGCGTTCTTCGTCTGAATCGGACACCTCCTCTCCTCGTAAGCGCCTCTGCCGTTTTTCTTCTTTGATTTCCTGTGCAGACTTTTCCTTCACCGTACCGAGACCGACATTCCCCTGGGGACGTAATGTGGCCTCGATGATGTTGGAACGTCCTTGCGCGTTGGCTCCCAGACCCGTCCCTTCAACATAGCCCATCTTGGCCATCATGCGTGCCGCGAAAGATTTCGCTTTAGAACCACCGGCGAAAGCACTGGGCTTTGGCGTCGAGGGGGCCGAGGATGGTTTATCCGCCACATCTGGGTTGAGCACAGGGTCTTTGGCAGAGGTTGGGACGAAACTTTTACCCAAAGGATTGGTCCCATCGTATTTCGTCTTCACCGTCGTCGGCCGCTTGCTAGGTGTATCCGACATGTTCAGCCCTTGCACCGACGTCCGAAAGCCTAGACCAACGCCAGCCATCCCCTCGTCCTCGTCCTCATCCTCCTCTTCCTCTCTGGGCCGCCCCATACCCTGTTGAAATCCAAGGCCACCGCGAGCTAGTGTCTCTTCCTCCTCGTCATTCTCGTTTTCTGAGTCTTCCATATTTTGCTCCATGTTTTGTTGGCCGGCAGAAACGAAAGTGACGTTCTTGTGTCGCAGATCCTGTTTAGCTTTCCAGCGTTTACCAGGTGCATTATCTTCTTCCGAGTCCGAGCCAAAGATTCCTAGAGCAGCGCTCTCTTTCGAATTCCGACCCGTTTTCCTCCTTTTGCGTGGGTTGAAATCGAGAAAGTCGTCGGCTCGGGGGTCCACAGATGGCTGGGCGAAACCATCGTTGTCGCTTTCATCGTCATCGGAGGAAGAGTAGGCCGCAGCATCAGCTTTCGAGATGTTCGCTGTATTAAACGACATGTTGACCTTCGGAAATGGCGCAAAGTAAGATGGTGAATGTGTATGTGTCCGTAGTAGGTAGTTCGAGAATGCGCGGCCCTGGAGGGCACGATGGGTTTCAGTTTCTCGCGATCTTTTGGGTGATGAAACTGTAGTAGAGCATCTATAGAAGCTTTCACTCCCGCCTCATCTAAATTTTGCCCCCTCCTACAGTTTTATATTCAAAAAGAAGCATGTGCTATGCGAGAAATGGTAGGAATTCTGCAAATGTTGATATTGAAACAAGTTAACCTACCTTGTACATACGACACTAGTACCGCCATAAATCCAGGGTGCAACTCATTATTGGGGCCAAGTGTGCACTGTGTCCGTGTACTGTACGTGAGCCAAAATGGGCCCATTCTCGTAACATGTACTTCTCTACCCAGTACTAAGGGCACAGAGCTGGTAGGTATTGACTACTTACCTATGTACTTACCATGATATGGGTGGGTTGAGCTACGATGTCAGTGCGGGTTAAACGCGCTTCAGTCCAAGAATCTGATACGGCATGCCTACCCACGTACAAGGTGTGGCACTCATTGTACCGGCCAAAGACCGTAGGTACTCTTTATATCCCTTGACTAGTATGACAACCAAGTTCGGCAGATGGCAATGGGAATATCTTCATTCGCAGTATTTACACGGAATCTTTCTGCATGATCTGGGCAAGGGAGGAAAGGGGCTCGGCAGACTACGAACCTAACCTAGGCGTCTTTGGCCTAGGAAGCCACGGAGGAACCTACCAATTCTCGAGGCTAGTCCGTCTCACCGAACCGAAGCCCGTTGGCTCCATGTAGGTACTGGGCTCTGCACTTGATCGCGGTTCATTAACAAGCCCTGCTTAATGTTTCTTGACGCCCTCCATCCATTCTTTAGTTCCCTTGACGCCGTCGTGTGCTTTCTTGAACAGCTTGCGTTCCCACTCCTCCAGACCTCGTAAGAACTCCTCCCCGGCAGCTGTGCCAATATCGTCTGTTGCGCCGGCTTTGCCCGCGTGTAGAGAAATATCTGCCGCCCTAGTAACAAAGGTATGTCGAAGAATGGCACATATTTCCTTTTCTTCAAACAAGTCGAGCATACGCGTACCTAGGGCGTAGAAGTTGTGCGACTGATCTCGGAGTGGTACGGCGCGCGGGTCGGCCTTGAGTGCGGACATGACCTCGTTCGATAGAGACGGCGGGAGGTTTAGAGAGACAAAGGATTTGGCATCTTCCTCGGCGCTGCTAGGGGCTCTGTTTGCAAGGGCCAGCAACTCGGCAAGCCATAGTGGCAGACCGACTGTCGTACCGTTCTTCAAAGGTTGAGCGGCATTGTTGTCGAGGTATCCTAACTGGGCGACTTCGAGCTCGAATTTGCATGGTACTTTCTGCACATGGCGGCGATTAGGTCGGGATAGCGTATGAAATATGGGTGTCGGCACCAGACTACCTTGCGATGGACTGTATAATAGGAACAAGGGCGATGGGGGAAATGGAACGTACTTCGGCGTCTGTCAAGATGGCATCGATATCGTAGTAGGACATGGTGAAGACCCACGTGGAATTTTCATAGCTATTCCTTAGTATTCATACCCATCTCGATCCAAGGAGGCCAAACGTAGGCGTATAGGAATTGCGAGGTTCGGTTTAACAACCACAATTGTCCGGTCTACGAGTATTTACAGATACCTACACCGAGAGGGATGTAACATTGGCGCGGCTGTCTTGGTGTTTGACGCGGGGCACATTGACCGGAATTTTACGCATGTACTGTGTCTGTACTGTGGTCTCACACCCAGCAACTGGGAAACCAAGAGAATCTATACTGTTTCCAGTATGGAGCTCACTCCGCTCGTCACTAGAGCACCTAGCTTAACAGGCTGGTGCCTCACTACAGGGAAGCTCGGCGGTTGCGGAAGAGAAATTATTGACATCATTCTGATGTGATAGCATACTCGGTACCTTTCCCTGTTGTCTTGAATTCAGGTAAATCGTGCATTCTTACAAATTCATCGCTGAATCATCTTACAATCATTCCATCTAGTTACGATATCGTCAATTGCAATATTCAAAATGGCTACCACACTTTTCCGCGCAGCTCCGTCCGTCCGCGCAGCTCTCCGAGCTTCCTCGGCCAAGCCAGCAGTCTCGGCTCTGGCGAGCACTGCGTTCGCCCGCGGCAAGGCCACTCTACCTGACTTATCCTGTATGCCGACCACCTCCCGGAGACCTACGATGTTGTATAACATTGGCATTCCCGGCTAACATATGCTTATAGACGACTATGGCGCGCTCGAGCCACACATTTCGGGCAAGATCATGGAGGTGCACCACAAGAACCACCATCAGACCTACGTCAACGGCCTCAATAGCGCCCTTGAACAGATCGGAGAGGCCAACGCCCAGGGAGACGCGGTAAAAGCAGCCTCTCTGGCTCCTCTACTAAACTTCCACGGCGGCGGTCACGCCAACCACACCTTGTTCTGGGAGAACCTGGCCCCGGCGAACAAGGATGGTGGTGGTGAGCCCGAGGGTGCTCTCAAGGTAAGCCAACCCATTAGCCGTTCCTATAAGGACTCTCGAAAACACGGTACTGACTATCATGCCACTCCAATTAGAGCGCCATCGATCGCGACTTCGGATCCTTCAAGACCCTGCAAAATCAGATCAACGTTGCCCTGGCCGGTATTCAGGGCAGCGGTTGGGCTTGGCTGGTCAAGGACAAAACAGCCGGTACTCTCCAGGTTATCACCAGGGCCAACCAGGACCCCGTCACGGGAAACTACGTGCCGCTCATGGGCATCGACGCTTGGGAACACGCCTACTATTTGCAGTACCAGAACAGGAAGGCCGAGTACTTCAACGCCATCTGGAACGTCATCAACTGGAAGACGGTCGCTAGCCGGTTGGAGAAGGCTTAAATTCAGTCGCCAGTTGGGATCAAGAAAATGTACATTGGGGAGGAGCTGAAAATTAGCGAGCTAGCTGTATCTTACTTTTTTGAAACGAGGCGCAAATCAAACGTTCTTCCAAAGTCGAAATGTGCATCATCAGGATGCCGAACTCCTGTCTAGTGTTGGGGCGCAAATCATTTGCATACAGGTTGCCAACTTGGCTTCTGCTACATCAAATACCATGTCCCACGAGATAAGGGTAGTCCGACGAGCACGCGGATCCTTGATGAGATGCGTAGCGATGTTCGCCGTTGAGGGGGACGGTAAACGATGTTTTATCCTCAACCTAGGTAAAAGCCGACCCGATCAAAGCAATTGGGCCTGTCAAGCCATATATATGACACGATACATTTCAGGGATGTAAGAAGTAACTACCTAGATAAGGGAAATTCACGTACTTGATAAGTTGTTCTGCTCAAAGCGGCTTTTTCCACCTCGATACGGCTTTTTTCCCTCTTATACCCCCCCAAACACACGGTTCTGCAAGGATAAGAGGTACCCAGCCGTGCCCAGGTTCCTTGCAGCCCTCGAGGGAAACGTGGGAAAGTCCGAGCACGCGAGGACGCCATCTCCCTTGTGTGTATTATTTTGTGGACATTTTCGCCGGGCCAGATGACGGGCGAATGTGTTGTAGATTAGGTAAAGTAATAAATAAGTAAACTGCAAAATGGCCGGGGGCCCGGAGGAGCCATTTCCCGCTCTCCTTTTTCCCCACGACGAAATATTTACGAAAAGGGGATGACAGGACAGGGACATATGGCGGTGTAATTGTAACGATATTGGCCATGATGGCGAAATGCAATGCTTTTGTTCTCGCGCTCTAGATTTCGGTGTATTTTGATCTAGCCTCTAGGTAACCTAATATAGTGAAATCCAGACAGACAGGTACGTTGGAGTCTACCTAGGTAGTCTAGACTATTACTGGATGGATGGATGTCATTGTCCGGTGCTTGCGAAAAGGGTTTGATCCTTCTGTCGGAGTTGACATACCTTGATATAGGTAGATACGTGTATGATAACGCCGTCTCATTTACGAGTACATGATCGCGTGTACTACGAGTATACTCGTCTAACACATAGATCCATTAAGTAAGCATTCCAAGAGCCAACATCTATTAACAAGTCTGTGCTTGATATGTTAAGTAAGGTAGCTAGCTATACGTGTATACCCATTTAGCTTTATTTATGAGCATAGTAATTCAGGAAAGGATATATTGAGTACGTAGGAAGATAAAGTACCTTACGTATGTGTAGGTAAGTAACCTTGAGTACTCGTAGATGCCGGTAATGTGGTTTACTTACCTACTTGCCCGGCCCGGCCGGCAAGAATATACACATCTACCTATCGTAAGTACCAGAACGATCAATGTGCTAACGAGTATTTCAAATGCCAGACAAAGCCGCAGTTACCCTTTAGGTACGTATAACAACCTAAGGTTAGTAGCTCAGATTGTCAAATCAGCAAAATGCCACGACTGACAGACGTCATTTTGTAGGGGTTTTCTGGCAATACGTACGTACTCGTCGTACTTGCCAACTCATCAATCGCCTATTCTACCAACCTAACCCTAGACTAGACTTATACCTACCTCATGCCACAAAGAATGTTGTTGTTGTTGTTATTATTCTTTGCGATATAATTGGCTTGGACTTGGGTGCCATCTTACTTGTACCTACCCAAGTCGCAGCATTAATCACCGTCTGTTTCTCTTCGGGTTTCGGTCTATACGTGTACACGTATAATATATAGTATGCAGGCGAGAATGCTCATTGTCAGTTTTTAGATCGATCCTCTTAATCCGGTTAGATTTGGTTAGGTTGATTGATGACACCATCCCATCCCATACCGCAACCACACAACGAGCCTCGTGAAAGGTAAGAGATGACTACCTACGAGTACTCGTACCTACGAGTACGTTATCTATGTTGAGCCCGATGACACAGACAGACAGGAAATTGATTTAATTGGGGAGTCTCGACAAAACAGGCTTGGCGTCAAATACCGTACCCGATTTGGTGTTTGTTTCGGTAGTTGAGAGTAGAGGATCTGCAAACCTTGCATAACGGCCAATCATCACCAACCAACCAATGTCTGTGCCTGGTTGTGGTGTGGTGTGGTGTGGTGTGGTCACTGGTGTCGTATTTTTCTTGCTTGCTGTCAACCCCCTTTAGGTTATCTAACGCCCGGCCTTACTTAGTATGGCAAATTATACACACACACAAATCTAAACTCTCTTACTGTTCAGAACAGACTTCAAAAGGGAGGGTGTACTGTGTATATGTAAGTCTAGGTGGTTTAACTGCTAGTCTACGATGGTGAATACATAAGCCTTTTTTTGTTCCAATTCGCTAACCTAGATTGTTTTAGTTGATTTTCCTGCTCTGCTGTAATCTTTCGCGAAACAGCTTAAATGATGGGCGGGATTTTCCGCGGAGTGAAGTGAGGTGCATGCATGCATGTATGCATGAAAGAAAGAATAGAGAGCCGTCACCGCCGAGGTCCTTGTCATGCTTGTTTTCTTTTCTATCTTCCGAGTATTTGTACTTGTATTATTAATCATTCTTTGCTATTGTTCCTATACTCGTATACAATCGAAATACACATGCAACTTTTCCAGGTTACGCCCGTCTTGTTTGAAACGTACGTCTCACAATAAATAGCTCTAGCTATTGAGTAAATAGGTAGGTAGGTAATCTATTTCCAATACGAAGAGGTACAAAGTAGGAGTAGGTAAGGTAAGGTAAGGTATGTACAAGTAGTTCCCGTGACACCTTCCCATCCCCATCCTAACCAAGAGTGCGCGCGATGAGATGAGATCAGAAAGTAGTCCGATGATAGGTTAAAAACCTTTTGTCAAGTGTGATTTTCATATGTAAGGTATGTATGTATGTACGTACGTGTATGCTTTGAATATCACATACCTAAACTCCCTCCTGCAACGCTAATGCGATGTCCCCCCCCCAATCCCCCATGTCTATTATCTGGGGTGACATACCTACAAGTAGTCTAGTTATATTTTCTTTTCTTTTTCTTTGCTTTTTCCGTATCTATCTGCATCTACAGGTATTACCTAGCCCGGATCATGATATTTTTTTCTTAGTGGGTATATACAAGTACGTAGTAGGTTAAATTCTTGACCAGGGGGTGTGTGTCGTTGCTTGCGTAGGTAAATTTCCACTCGGTAGAAAAGGGAAGGCCCCCTCCCCCCCTCCAAGCATGAGAGAAATGATGTTTCATTAATTCTACATATTATTTAACACACGACTAGACTAGACGAGAGAGAAAGCATTAAGAAGAAAAAGTAAGACCTTGTGTTCAGCCACCAAAGCTCATCGACAACAACAAGACAACAAACAACAAACGGGGGGATTACTACCCCATAGTAATATACCTACCTACCTTGATTATTCCTTTGTCAATCCAACCGTCATCACCTGTATACATACCTAACTACCTACGTACCTTACCAAGCTCTCGCTGCTTTGCTTGTTTTATTAAAAAAAGAAGACGGATAACCTACCTACATTACCTTATTGCAGTTCTTATTCTATTCTTCTTCTTCTCTCCCTCCTAGACAAAACCCCGTCTTTTCTTAGCAACGCAAAACCGTCGGACAAATACAATAAATACTACGCATCTCAGAAAGAAGAAGAAGAAGAAGAAAAAGCTGGGCAAGATTTTTTTAAAAAAAAAAATGATTGACGATATCGACGCGATAACACCTTGTCCCATGGACAGCCACAATCACAATCATAATCACACGACATCCCGACCCGAACTCCAGCTCCAGCTCCAGCTCCAGCTCCGGTCCACTTCACCCTGCTCCTCCTACTCGTCCATATCATCTTCTCTCATGAGCAGAAGACGAGAATCCCTCAAGGTGATAGAGGAAGGCACGGACGGCGATCCTGACAGACTATGGCAGCGAATGTTAGTACTACAGCAAAAGTTTGGTTGTTATAATTCGGCTAGGATGAGTGCTGCTCTCAGTTCTGGGAACGTGAGCATTTTGCGGCGTAAGCTTACTCCCCCTTTTTTGTCTTTTTTTTTTTTTGTCTGAGATGTGTATGTGTATGTGTATGTGTGTGATTGTTGTGTGTTGTGTTGTGTTGTGTTGCTAACTTGAAAACCAACATGTCTAGCCTCGAAAGCTTGCTTGGATCTATTGAACGAGAATATGACGGCGCTGCCAGAGACGGTCGTTAATTGGCTTCGACATTAGTTGATTGATGATAATAATGACCGACTATCTCTCGTTTGCTGGTATATGAAATGGGAAGATGGATGTTTGGTTTGAAGGAGGGGCGTTGGAATGGGGTTTTCTGATATTATGTGGCGACGTTGGAGGCGCGGTGACGGTTCACATGGAAATGGATATGATACCCCCCCCCCCTTACTAGCAAGAATGGAGTTTTTTTTTTTGATTTTGTACTCTTTATTTTGATTTTAGTCTTCTCTACTCCCTTCCAACTAGGTAGTAGGTAGTTTGACACAATCCCCCCCTACAAGTCTTCAGTGTGTGCCATTTCATAACCTCGGGCTCTCCTTCCTTTTATCATACCTAACCGCCCGAGAGGCTAGTGAGCGTCTGATCCAGCACCTTCTTGCACTGTTCCCTATAAAGAAGGGCAAGTTCCTGATTCGGGTTCGCAGGTTCGTAAGCAGGGTCGCGGGCTTCGATCTCCTCCAGATCCATGGAGAGTTTCGTCCCGAGTGCATCGATCAGCTGTTGGAGGATGGCGGGCGGGATGGCACCTTGCATTATATCCATCAAACCGACATCAGCATATTCGTCGTCGTCGGCCCGTGCCGCGATGGACTCGTACAGGGATGCGATGAGCGAGTCTTGAAAGTGGGAGAGGCTAGGCAGACAGTCGACGTGGTACGGATCCAACAGTCTCGACCGGCCTACTATCGAGCTCGGATGGGCCAGCGGTCGCAACGAGACGATATGCGTCGTGGCGAGGTCGCCGGCTTCCGGGTTCGCTCTCGTCCTGATATGGACGTAGTCGTTGTGCAGCCCGTCGCTTTCCGGCAGGACGAAGCCGTACCCGAGAAGTAACTCGGCGTTGGTCTTCATGCCGTAGTTGTTGTAGACCTGCTGGCCCGCAGCGTAGGACTGGCCGGATTTCAGTGTGCATGTGCGCGTCTCGTCGTCGGTCACCCAGCTGGTCCTAGCTAGAGGGGAGTGGTTGCCGACATCGTAAAGAGGCAGGAGGATGGAGAAGTCGTCGGGTTTACAGGGTAAAGAGGCCAACTCGGCGGCTGGGAGGATAAGGGATGGACGGAAGCTCCTGGTAGTAAAGATGCAATAGGCCCAATGATATAGAGGACGAGTATATACGGCGTGAAGTCTCTCGGGCAGGGATTTCATAGCTTGTTTGTACTCCTTTTTCAGAGTCGACCGTATCTCCTGCACGGCCACATGAGCGTTGGTGCCCTCGAGGAAGTCGACGTCATCGGCCGGCCAGACGACAGGTAATAGCCCGGCCATCTGCTCGGGTTGAGGGAGCGTCCGGATATATGGCCACCAATGCGATCGTTCCCGACGGATATACTGCTGTACGAGGAAGAAGCGGCCTATGACATGGGGCGGAACGATATCCAAGAACTCTGCCGGAAATTTGTCATCTTCCCCTTCTTCTTCTTTTTCCGACGGGTCCGCAGACGCATCATCCTTGGCATTAAGCCAGGAAAGCGAACAGGATAAAGGAAGCTTTACAATATCTTCACCAGCCTCTACACGGCCGCCTTCTGCTTCCTTGACGCGAAAGGAACCTTTGGTGATCTCGTCGTGGTAGATTTCCACGGCGGGATGAAGTCGGCCGCCGTCTTCTTCGACCCACCGGATCAATGCATCGTATCGATCCGTTAAGCTAGCCATGGTCCGGATTGGTTGGTGGCGGGGAACAATATATCTTAGGTAAGGTAGTTGGCAAATTCCGCACCGTTATCTCAGTATGTACTATGGATGCTGAGGCCCACTTTGTTCCGGGTATGTAAGAGGTATTACAGTAGATTTGAAGTTTAAAAGTGGGATATTTTGGTCATCATTTCTTGAATCGGCCAATACATACGCACAGTCTTCTTAAACAATAGCTAAGAATATTTCTCGGGTTTGTTGCATTACATGTTTCTGATAGTATTACGAACTTTAGTAGGTAGTATTCCCTGTCAAGCACAATCTACGACTACACATACAAGTCCAAGCAGATAGAGCGGAGCGGGGGACGTGACGTGGGACTATTTTTGTTGCCGGGTATGCTCTCTCAATGGTATCTTATCAGCAAGCTCACTTACTCAAGTCAGTTACCTGTCTGCCTGTGTATTGTATGGTAAAGATAAACCACCGTCAAACGGCAACGTTGAACAACATGATCTCACTATACACGCCCGTTTGGGGACATGGCCATTTCGAATGGAAAGGGTAGGTACTTGTATATATATACGCCTGGATATAACAGCACTCACGCACTTATTTATACCGAACCGGTTCGGCTTACACAAGCATTGATTGATATGTCTTTCTACAAGTAATGAAAGACCTACGAGTAGAACCGTAAGTATAGTATCTTGGCTATAATAGCAAGAGCGTCTCCCGCTTTCTACCTACTTACTTATTTAAGCAAACCAACAACTACGCAATAGTATATTCGGTCTACATAAAACCCGTCCCGGCAGGCAGGGCGCGTCAGGCCTCCTTGTAAAAACATGTATGTACAAATATCACATCACAAAATGGTTAGCTGAAGAGAATGGCGCTTGTACACGTATGTAAACCCTTTATACAGCGCGCCGGTGTTTTCAGACAAAGATTGCTTGGTCGTGCCAAGACCCGTCAAATGCCCGTCCGTATTCGGGTTAGGCGTACCAAAGAAAGATCTGGTTTGGCCGTACCCGACCTAACTCGTACTCGTAGATGGTGTACTCGCAGGTAGGTAGTCTACGTGTATTTTGCGCTGTTGCCTACTCGTAGGATCGGAATGGGTAATGTAAGTAAGTAAGCAGGCAGGCAAGCGGACTCAGCAACCCCACACTTAAAAATCGATTTTGCTGGTACCAGTGAAAGTAAAATAAAAATACGCGTGTGTACGTGTCAGGTCAACAAGACGAAACCAGAAAAACATAGCAGAACAAAATTTCGAACCCTATCTATCTGCCTATTGTTTTTTTTGTTTTTTGGTGTTGTTGTGTATTATGGGATCATCAGACGTTCCGCCGGCCCATGCGCCAGAATGGCTAATACTAGCCTCAGCAGCTTGTCTCGGGGTCGGAAGTAAGTTTTCTAACCCAAGTACCTACCTAGAGTGAAGAGGAAGAAGAAAAAAGAAGAAAAAGAAGAAAAAAGGGGGGGATATTTGCTTATAAAAAGAATCTAGTTCTCTTCTGGGATATCGCATATATCCTCATGACGCGACGTTCCTTACAGACGCGCTCTTACGCCTTGCCCCTGGCCGGACTCGCTGTGAACGTGTCATGGGAGATTGTTTACGGATTCTATGTTGCCGAGGCCGCGTTTGAGCGTGCGGGATTCATTCTTTGGTTGTGTGAGGCTTTTTCCCTTCTCTCCCTCCCTCCCCTTTTTTCGTCAAGCTCGATGATTAGGTTAGGTAATTAAATACTGACTTTTTTTTTTTTTACAACGAACGTGTAGTTCTCGATCTAGGCGTCATTTATACAACGGTGCGTTTCGCACCTGAAGACTGGGAGGGCACGAGCAAGTTTGTAGGTCGGAATATATCATGGATATTAGGCCTGATGATTTTACTCGGGTGTTGGGGTCATAGTATGCAAATACCTTACCTAACCTCGCATGAATGTTTCAGAGCTGACTGGCCCTTTTTAAAATAAAAAATTATAGTGGCATTCATCACTTGGTTCCTATCAGAACCAGGCAGGGGAAGCGGCGACAAGGCGGGAAAATGGTGGCGGGGACGGGAGGGATACGACACGACTGAGCTGGCATTCTGGTCGGCTGGGTTCGCGCAGTTGGTCGGCAGTGCTTGTAGTTTGGCCATGTTGATCGTCCGTGGTCATTCGGGAGGGACTAGTTACAAGATATGGTAAGACAGACCTCTCTTCTCTTCTCTTCTCTCCTCTCCTCTCCTCTCCCCTGTCGACAACAACATGCATACATACCTACACCTATATATCGTTGAGCACATTTTCATTCATTCGCATGGGAAATATTTCCCGTCCCGATTCCCCGACGGGTACTGACATGAAAAAAAAAAAAAAACAAATAGGTTATGCAGGTTCATCGGTTCCATCTTCGGCATGGGCGTGGCAAACGGTCTGCTATGGTGGTATTGGCCCGAAGCCCACGCTTTCTGGACGAGTCCCCTCAGTATATTCCTCTGCGGGCTCTCGTTTCTCTGCGACGCAGCCTTCGGTCTCGTGCTTCGCCAGGTGCGGAAGAGCGAGAGAGCGTTACCCAACGGACGTCTTGTATCCCGACGGGACGAGAAGAAGATGGATTGAGCGAAAAACATTACACAAAATCTATTTGTTGATACCCCCATCCCCTTCGCTTCCCCTCCCTTTTCTTTGCCCCCCCCCCCCCCCCACTGTACGTGGTAGATGCACATAAGAGATCTGTGTAACTTCGATGCAAAAAGACCGGGTTGTCACGTAGGCTTTCTGCCGTTGCGTTGCGTTGCGTTTCGTTGCGCCAAGGCACGAACGGTCTGTACCGGCATAGGTATACATATTACATACAAAGAAGACAAGGGGTGAAGTTACGTACATGAAGAAGAAGAAGAAGAAGAAGAAGAAGAAAAAGGGGGGGGGGGGGGGGAAAGTTTTACTCAGGGGGAAGCCGCCACATACGAGTACACTGATCTGATAAGCAGTAGAACCATGGCTTTGCCTTTTTTTTTTCTCTTCTTGGTGTTCGGGCTGTTGGAAATGATCCGTAGGTGTATGTATGTATGTATGTATGTATGTATGTATGTATGTATGTATGTATGTATGTATGTATGTATGTATGTATGTATGTATGTATGTATGTATGTACTTAGGTATATATGTAAGGGTGACTCGGTAGCTGTGTGAGCATGAGTAATCAAGAATGGAAAAAGGCAGACAGCACCATGAAGCACTAGTATCACATACAGATGGATGGGCTCGGCGGCCTTTCTTGGAACCCATTCTGCGGAGCCTGGCCTACATATTTTTTACTCGTCCTCGTAGGTTTGAGACAGAGAGTTTTTTGTCGAGTTCAATATAAGCAACATCAACGGGCTAAGGTTAGTCAGTCCAACCTCTGTGGCGTCCTTTGCCATGCATGGTGAATAGGCGTTTCTCTAGACTGATCTAGGTAGATGTTACACTTTTATTAGGTATTACTAGACGTCCAACATAACGAACGGGTAGCGGCCATCATGGCTACGAGTAGGTAGGTAGTTCCTAGTCGGCCACAGAAAGAAAAAGCAGGTAGGTTATTTCCCGCGCCGCCAAGGACCTCGACGATGGAGAGAGCGCAAAAGTATATGGATGAAACTTACTGTTAAAAGGAAAAGAGAGAACGGGGGCAAGCTATCTGTCTGTCTCGTCAGGCTGGCTACCTACCTACCTACCTACCTACCTACCTACCTACCTGACCTATACCAAGACCATTC
Source organism: Poronia punctata (assembly GCA_022579005.1). Taxonomy (NCBI): domain Eukaryota; kingdom Fungi; phylum Ascomycota; class Sordariomycetes; order Xylariales; family Xylariaceae; genus Poronia; species Poronia punctata. Next base: position 271,215 of record MU401476.1, read on the forward strand.
TTACCTCGGTGATAAGAATAAGAAAGGGAAAAAAAAGTCCTACCGCTGGCTTGCGTGATCGATGCTAGGTTAGCTACCTACCTACCTATGTATATACACAAAACGGCTAGGTACTTTGTCGAGAGGTAGCTGTCGGTACCGTTTTAATCGTCGCGAACTTGGTAACCAAGGTACCTTTTACCTTTAGGTTGGTTACTCGGTTAACCTAAATCCGACCTACCGGCTTCTCATCTAACTTAGATAACACGTGGATGTGGGAAAGCAAGATAATATCGTCGCAAGGATTCGAAGTCGCGACTAAAAATGACGATTTTTCCTTGCTTCGCTTTTCTCGACTGAACAGGGAGGGGAGGGGAGGGGAGGGGGCTGGTAAGTAAGATAGGTACATCTCACCGACTCCACTCGGTGAAGAATAGTAACAGGGGGGAGAGGGGTAGTAGGTAGGGGTCCCATATCGTCGGTTGTTTTTGATTTTGGGCATGAAGATAAAATAATAAGAGTAAAAAATGATAGCGTCAAGGTTGTAATTATCGTATGTAAGTCATCTATCTATCTATCTATCTATCTCCCCCCCAAAGATGGGGCACCTCTTGACATGTGTTTACAAGTATCCAGGCGTGCCAGGCCAGAGACAGACCAAAGTGGGCTTTTGATTACTGACTTGTAAATTTTCATGATACCTATCATATTCTATTTCCTTGCAAGAAATAAAAAAAAAGTTCTTTCTGCAAGCATTTTGCCTGCCTGTTTCTCAAATCTTGATGGCCATCCGGAAATTTTCCATTGCCGGTTTTGGGCTGACCATCTACCGTGAAAATTTATATCTACTCGTACGTACCTGACTTCGTATATACGCCCAACCCGCGTTTATTATTTATCTGGTTTTCAGATCTCACGAGGCGTTTAAAGGATATGCTTCCCCGTGCGGCTGTGTTAGTTAGGTTAGATGAATTTAAACCTTGCGATCTTGGATTCTCGTCTATGTCGCTGATAATCGAACCATTCTTATGACTAACATGGGACGCCTTCTTTTCCTTCACTCATGAACTAGATACGTGTATTGGAACCATGGATGGTCAACTTTCACATAAATGATTTTTTTTTTAAAGGAGTAAGATCCACTATCGCGTGTCGTGATGGCGGAGAATCCTAGAAAGTCCAAAACTTAGAAGAATGCATATCACATTGTGACATTTGGGCGCTTGACCACGTGCTGTTGCTATTGGCTTCTTCCTTGGGCTAACCTAGAATGGTTAGACTAGACATATAGTACGTGTAGGTACCTCAGGTACTGGGCAGAGGAGCAAGGAAGACCGACAGGGAAGTTGGCTAATTTAAAGACATCTCTATTTACGTGTACATACGCGTACACGTACTCGTAGTATAACGTATGATTATTCCAAGGTGACGACGATGCTAATTTCATGTGCAGACGTAGGCAGAGTAACAAAAGATAACAGAGGAGTCGTCAACTCTGGTGTTTTAACCTCACCAACCAATGACGATGATCTTGAGCAAGAGAGGTAGCCTTCCAAGGTCTAGTTAACGTGTAGGTATGTCAAGTGTCAGATTCAAGGTAGCCGACCTGTCTATAATCCAGACCATATAGGTTGTAATTTCCTCCCTTGTCGACGTCGCAAACATCTTTTGATCTGCATACTGCGGTTAACCTTCCACGTTGACATACATAACAGACATGATATCTGTAGGTGTTTTAAGGTATGTCATTTGACCGAGGCATGTGTGTTGCAAGGAGTCAGCCAAGAGACTCGTAGTAGGTACGAGTAGGTAGGCCGTAGGCGAGGAGGGGGGTCATAATTCGGCAAGGGCAACCGAACTCTGTCGTATCAACCGTCATGCTGGGAGTGGACGGACCATCTTCGACCGGATGAGCTACTGTACCTACCTAATCCAGGGCAGGGTAACAGCGCTATCTACCATACTGCAATAGGTAGACGGACAGCACTACACCATCCATCAAAGGCTATGTCCGAGTAGGTATATATCAGCCTCTATCATAAAGTCTTACATGTAGGTATAGGTATAGGTAAGCCCACAATCATCCAGAGATACTTCACATTCATCCCACTCAGAATTCCTGGCCCCTTCCTAATTTGGAAGGTAGAAAGAAAGAAAGAGAGAAGAGAGGCAGGCACGAGGGTGAGAATAGGTGGCAGATGATGATCAATCTTATAAGCAGGCCTCTTCACTTTCCCTGCCCAGTCGTACCCTCCCCTTCCCAGATCCTAGTAACCTAGGTAATCTAGACGGTTGAAGCGGGATACAAGAGAAACCATGTCATTATCTACTCGTAACATGACCCAGCATAGACATTTGAGCTTATACTCCCCCTCGGGCTATACATGTATACATTCCCCTCCATACCTACGTTTTACGAGTACCTAAAGTAGTCACAGACTCACAGGTCAGGTCTTCGTTTTGCCTTGCCTTGCCTTGCCTTGCCTTACCTTGGCTTCTCCAAGCTTCGCCTCGCCCTGCCTGTCCCGCCCTTGCCCTGCCTGTCCTGAGTCGGGAAGACGAACCAAGACAATGTTTTTGCAAAGAAAAACAAATTAATTCCAGGAGTAAAGTTTCCGGCTGTTTCGAATATAAATGCAGGTATAGTGAACGATCCCGACGAGGGCGGATACTGTCCTGCGAACTACCTATCCTACATATACACAAAACAGAACCCCCAATGGCGACATTTAAAGTATTTGGTGAATCCCTGGTCAGACTACCTACGAGTAATCTACCTAGGTTAACCTGGTCCATATGACCTGAAAAACACCACACACCAAATTCCATGATTGACCGTTAAACTATCCCATCCATCCATCCATCCATCCATCAGGGGCCAGCCCATCAATCCTTATCCTTGAAATAGGTAACGCCCGCGGCCCGTGCAAGGTCCTATCCCATCTCTATCGGTAAGTATTACATCATCCGCAGGAATAATAATAACCCTTACGCCTTTACAAGTACGTGTAATTACAGGCGGTGACCTTGAACGATAAGATCGACTTTTATAATCCAGGGTTTTTTTTTGCTTCTCTTACCCAACGTCTTTCTACAACGCCGCCTTTCTATCTACGTGTAGGTAGACTACCTAGAACAAGGTACCCAAAAAGAAGAACCAGAAAAAGATATTTAGAAAGCCAAATGCAAATAAAACGCACAGCGCCTAAAACAACCTACACAAATAATAAATAAGTAAATAAGTACATCATAGGTAAACATGCGATACCGGTCCTTTAATATCCAAGTAAATAATACCCTTTCTACCTTTTACCAAGAAAGGGGTGGGGGATAAGTACCTGACCTATGTACATAATAGGAGGGGGGCTGACAGACTTGCATATCAACCAAATCTGCTTACATATTCCAGGTATCCAATCTAGGTAAGATGCACCGCCCGTATGGATGCATGCATGCATGGTATGTACATGTACCTATGCATGTGCCTAACCTTAGGTTAGTCCCGGATAACAAACATATCTCATTCAGCAACATCCATCATCGTGGTCAAAAAAAGACACCCTTGTTAAGACTTGGCAGACCCTCACACACCAATACTCGTAGCCAAAGGACGAACAAAAAAAGAAGGAATATTCTCGTCTTGCCCGTGACAATAGATGGGATGAAGAGTAGGTGCCTATCGAAACATGCAAAACTCTTCGGATAGGTATGATCTAGACTAGGTACTTAGACAGCGCCAGTCAGTCAGTCAGTCCTCCGGCTATCTATCTGTCGAGAAATCTTTCTTTCTTCAAACCTCTGCCCCCCCCCCCACCTTGCTTCATGCATGCATTGCATATGCACATTCTTTCTTCTTCTTCTTCTTCTTCTTCTTTTTGAAAACCATGATAGGTATCTGAAATTTTTTATTTTTTTAGACGAAAAGTAAAACTCCAAAAAAATTCTAAATAGACAAAAAACATTCTGGCGCCAAACTTTATGACACAGATAGATAAGAACGCCGACCAATATTCCCAACCTCCTAAATCCATACATAATATTCCACCCCAAAAAACACCACGCCAAAAAGCACATTTAAATGCATGCAATGCAACCTTGTATATATCCCGCTAAAAATGACACCCTGTCCCAATATGATGATGATGATGGTTGATGGTTGATAATGACAAAAGAGAAGAGGGAAAAGAGGTTCGCACCCCTCCTCTTATGAATTCCGTTCGAGTTTCGAGTTTCGAGTTCGAGTCCGAGTCCGTCCGTGAGAGAGAAAGAATATAAATGATAGAATAGTCGTAGTAGGTAGTGTAGTGTAGTGTAGTGTAGTGTAGTGTAGTGTAGTGATGACCGTAGAGGTAAGATCGCAGATTAAAGTAGTGCGGATTTTTTCTCTTCTTTTCGTTGCCACGGGGTTTGGGGGGGACGGACGAGTGGCCGGCCACCTTGCTTGGCCTCGAGTTTGATATGATGATGGTAAACTGTTCGTTCGTTGTCTAGCGAAAATAAAAAAAAACGCCGAGAGACTGGACTGGACCGGACTGGACTGAAACTGAAACTAGACGCAAGGCGTGTGCCCGTGATTTCGTCGTATCATATGTTCCCAAGGTGGCAAGGACCGTGGTCGACAGTCGGCTAATTAATAAAATATTAGTTAAAACTGAAAGCTTGCTTTATCTGTCCTATCCATCTAATAACATACAGCATAATTCATTGTTCCTATATATAAAATAAGTTTCGATATTAGCAAAAAAGAACCACCCTTCTCAAAAGGACTCGGTGGTAATAAATATATACATACCTGACTTCTAAATGTGTCACGTTTGGAGCACATGGTTTATATGTCCTCTCATATCTAGGACACCATCTCAAGACGACATATCGACAGTGTTGGCAAGTATATTCGACCTTTGAAAAAAAACAAAACATGTTAGAGAGGGAGAGACAAATGATGGGACTATATAGATTGTTTAGTAGGTACCTACTTGGGAATAGTCGCACATTGTTTCCAAAGAAAAAAAAAACCCCTTTTTTCTTTGGCAGAAAGAAACAAAATGATTTGGTTTAGGTTTCGGGTAGAATGTCTTGAAAGATAGAAAGAGGGCTCTCGAGGACTTGTGGCGTCGTACACGAATGTCTGGTCTTGAGACTCTTTAATAAGATGGATGGAACAACTTGGACTCGTGTGTCGTCTAGTATCGTGTCGTGATATGTCGTGATGTATATATATAAGTTAGGTATATAGAAAGACAAGAAGAGAGTAGTTATATGTTAGGTAGGTTTATACTATATAGAATCGATAGATGCTTATTATATCTTTGTAGGTAAGCAAGTAGGAGGAGGGTTGTTGTCGGTTATCTCTGGCGGGACGTGGGGATCTCTTTATTATTTATCAAGAGCTACAGTAGGTAGTCCCGTAGTCTGCATATTCAGGTATGCCCATCTGGAACTTGTCAAAAGCATCCCGGGATTTTTTTTTTTTTAAAAAGGTACCTGCGGCCAAGTAGTTACAAGTAGTTACTTTTAAGAAAACAAACCCCCCCAAAGGCCTGACTGACTGACTGACTGACTGAACCCAGAGTATCGGAAACGGGGACGACAGGGGTCTCCTTGAGCAAAACCTGGCTGTCGGGCTTGTTATGCAATGTAGGTTAGGTAGTAGTGGTAGGTAAGTACATGTAGGTAGTATGGAAACTGTAGGGAAAAAAATGGGAACTTGGACTAGGTACCTAGACAGGACGAACCTTGCGTTGTACTGTATTCGAGTTACCCGCCCTTGTCCTAATCACGTAAAGTACAGTACTCGGCATTACCCACAGATAATAAAGTAATCGAGAGGTGGAGCAAGAATGTTGAAAATGAAAGATTGTATTTCACCCACACAAAAAAGAGAGAGCTAACCGATCTGGTATTAGGTTGCTTATAAAAAAGGGTTGGTCTTTCCTCACATCTCAGATTTGATATTCAAAAGTTATGTCACAGCAAAAAAAAATGTCTGGCAAAGCAAAAATGGATGGACAGACACCAATGCCATCATGTCGCGTCTTTTCCCCCCGTAAAACGCGTACCTGTCTCTCTGTCTGTTGTCGTGCAGCCCTTGCCCATTCTTTTCAATCTTATACGAACATCCCTGGCTGTGTTGTACTCTAGGTTAAGCAGGTACATCGATTCTGTATGCATATGATAACCGGTAGATCGACGACATCGAAAGCACGTATGTAGGTATGTTATGTATAACGACCCCCCGTACCCACATTCTAACAAACCAAGTTGAGGCTAAGCTACGAGTAGCTAACCTTTGCAAGTTGCAAATGACCACTTGTCTTGACAGTTGGAAGGTTGGAACAGTCTAGAGGCAAAAAGGGCAAAGACATAATTGGGAGGTAATAATAGATAGGTAGGGTATGTCAGGGAAGGCACATTACCTACCTGTATTGCTAACCTACCGTCTTTTTGTAACTGGTCCGTAGTATGATGACATGGGTCTTGTCTGGTCTGTGGGTTTTTGGTCCAACCCGGCAGATTTTTGCTGCACAACAGAATGACACAGACACGTTGATCAACACTGCATTTCCACGGTGGGTAACAAGTTCCGCGCCGATGGGGAATGAGCGAGGCTAGCCAAGGGGAGGGGGGGGAGGGACGGTCTTCTGTTTTCCCACGCGCATTTACGAGGTAGAATTGCTTATCAGATTTGTATTACAGCGTGATCTTTTTTTTTTCTTTCTTTCGGTCCCGTCGGTCTTTGCTGTTGTTCCTGCATTTGCTCCACGTGTGAATGATTAAGAGGGTAGAGGGGGCATAAGTTATAGATCCCGTACATGAGATGGCAAACAATCACACAGCATGCATACACTTACATATATGATCACGGCATGACCCCGGGTCCTCAGGTTTCCGAGACTGACTTGACTGACTTGACTGACCGAATGAAGTGGAAATTCATCCCTACATCAATCCCTTAACCTAGATTACTTGTGAGTTCAAGTATGTAGTTACTTCCTTCCGTCCGTCTGTCTTTTTTACATGTAGATATCACTCACCCATGGGCCCATCATCGATGATTTCCGATGCAAAGATAATAACTCACAAGGACGAACGACTTGCTTGGTATCGTAGGTACCCTCAGGCTCGGTTGGGCCGAGGCGGCGATTCTGTCCCTTTTTACACGTACTCGTACACGTAAAAGCACATGTAGGCTCTCTCTCTCTCTCTCTCTCTCTGCCTTAACCGCGGCCTCGGCATCAGCAAACTAGGCAGGGCCCGCTCATAGCCTTGGAAATTAAAAATGGCTAGATAGCAACATCTTCTTCTAGAAACTCATTCGAAGCAAGATAGAGCGAGGCTACTATGGAACCGATCCACCTTGGGTTTTGGGTCTTCCTTCCATGGGGGTCAGGATCCCACCTTGGCACGCTCGAGTCTAGGTACCAGGTACTCTACTCTGAGTCTCTGACTGTACTATGTAAAAGGGGGGCAACAAACAAGGTGATGGTTTGGGCGACCTGGGTCCCATAACCCCAGGACCGAGTCCGTATTCCTTTAAAACCAATATTCTATATAATAAGGGACTGGCTACTTGTACCTGACAATAGACTGACCTATCATATCGCCCATGACTCAAAGGGTCGATAGATAATCTGTACGTATTGATCATGTACGTAGACGAATACAAAACTACTACCTGCTTACCTAACTTGGACATGGAGAATCCCCCAAGTTTAGCGCTACTACTGCTAGGATTTGCGCCCTAGAGAAAATAAGAAAGTATCCACAACTGAAGTATGTATACAGTGAAACCCACTAGAAAGCATAACGGGTATAGATACTAGGTATGTAGGTAGGACACTAGGTAGGCCACCCCGTATCATATGCACAATATAAGTGGATACCAATCACCCAATCGGTTCCTAGACGCCAAGTCAAGCCACAACGAGGCTACGAGGTGCCTGTGAGGTAAGGTGTTCATTTGGCAGGTCACTTTTTTGCAAGGGGGGGATTATCATTACTTATTTAGGTAAGGGTTTTCCCCCCTTGCAAAAAGAGGTACATGTGATGCTCAGCCTGGCCACTTAACTGACCTACCCCATACTGCTATAGGGTAATTTAATAAGGCTGATGTGTTAAGCGCGCAATTCTATTGGTTTAGTCAATTTCCTATACAAATTTCATAAGTACCTTACCATGCCAAGGGACCCATTTGCAAGTGGATACGGGACCCATACTACCTATGCAATGAACACCTTACCTCGCAGGCACCTCGTAACTAGCTCCGACACCATCGCGTCGAAAGTTGGGACATTGTCGAGAGCGACACTTGTTTGAGATATATTTACACGTACTGTCTTGTGTTGTCCTACGAGTATGTTCAGGAGGAAATAGGAAACCGGTAGGTATTACTCTTTCTGTCAATTTCAGGGTCTTTGCCACTTTTGTATTCTAGAGATTTCTCTGAATTGGGGAAAGCACCGAACATGATTTGATATAATAACTCACCACAAGACGATCCACCCATCCATCCATCCATCCATCCATCCATAACCTCAGGTGAAAGGAGCAAAATAGTCACGTGCTATCGGGGGGCCCCCATGATGATCGACGATAATACAACTCATCTGCTTTTCACAATTGGCCACATACATAACCTCCGTACCTGGGGGAAGTTGCTTTATTCATGTACGTGTAGTGTAGGTAATTACAGTATTTCTGTGGTACAGCAGCATAATGCCACGAGTTTGACGTGTTTTTCCTAGATTAGAGTGTTTTTTTTTTAAGATTATATCATCTTCTTGACTGACCTATTAAACAGGTCACTTTTTGATGACCTGTTACTCGTACAAACGAGTACTACGTAAATCTACCACTACCGCTTTACATGTTACCCTACAATTTTAAACAAAGAAGAAGAAGAAGAAGGAGAAGAAGTTCCCCGAGATTTGTGTACAATGATACGTCATGTCAACCTGTTGCTTTTTTTTTACTTTTCTTTTTTTCCTAGTTGAAACATCTTCGCAGCAAGTCATACATACCTATGTATGTATTCCTGCCAGGGCGAAACTCAAACCACGTGTTTGACAGGTTCTGGCCAAGGAATAGCCAAGATGCTCTAATGATTTAGGAAGATCCACACAGCGTTCAGGTGAGTAGAAGCTACCTTGAAAACCTGGTGTGGGCCCTTTTTCCCTCCTCCTCCTCCTCCTCCGTGCTTGGAAAAGGCAATAGGGTAGGTAGTACGAGAAAAAAAACATGGCCAGCATGGGTTGTATTAAACGTTCTAACTTGATAGGTAGTAGGTAAGGTACCATGTCCAAGGGATGGGTAGCGGCTAAGGCAACCTGTATTACTCGTAGATATATCACTTGAGAAACTAACTAGCCCACCTACGTCTACCTTGAAAAATTCCTACATCTAAGGAGTTCCCCACTTAGGTCCAAATACTTAACGCCAGCATGCAGATCGCAACGCAGCGTCTCTTGCCTAAGTATTTTATAGAAAAATGACTTAACCTATAAGGACTGCTAGGTATACCTACCTACTTACCTACCTACCTTCCTACTTACCTACCTACCGAGTCTATACACAAGCTGTAAATTCCCCCCCCCCTTGGGAGCTATAAATTCCCCTTGTAACCTATAAATTCCCTACCGCGCCATTTCCTTTAGCATGTACTGCAAGTTTGTATATATATACTTTTAATGTTCTTACTTACTAATATATATGTATATACTTTTTAACTAACTAAGCTATTAACTAAGCAACTAAGCAAGCAACTAACTAAGCTATTAACTATGCTACTAACTAAGCTACTAACTAAGCTACTAACTAAGCTACTAACTGTGCTACTAACTAAGCTACTAACTAAGCTACTAACTAAGCTACTAACTAAGCTATTAACTAAGCTATTAACTAAGTTATTAATTATTAATAATAAAATAAAGTTTTTAATATAAGTATAAAATTAAGTTAATTTACTTTATATAAACTATTATAATTAATATTTATTTAATTATTTAAAATATATTTTATTTTATAAATAAATAATTATTTAATTAAATAATATAAATTATTTTATAAATAAATAAATGTTTATATAATAAATAAATTATATTTTAAAAATAAATTATATTTTATAAATAAAAAACATTATTATATAATATTTATAATATATATATATTTACTTAAATATATTTTTTATTATATATAAATAAATATTTAAATAAACACTATTTATTATTTTATAATTAAATAAATATTTATATAAACAATATAAAATATTTATAAGCAAGTAAATATTTAAATATATATAAATAAGTATTTATTAAAGCAATATTTATTTATATAATATATATTATTTTTAAGTATATAAATATTTATTTAAATAATAATTATTATTTATAAAAATATAAAACTTAAATATATTAACTTTATATAATAAAATATATTTATATAAAAGTAATATTATATATTATTTAATATAAAAAATTAATATAAATAAATTAAATTAAATATATTAAATATAATAATAATATCTTTATATTATAAAATAAATATTTAAAAATAATATAATATTAAATTAAATAAGCTATATTTATATTTAAATATATATATATATATATATATATATATATATATATATTTTAAATATTTTAATTTAATAATATATATATATATTTTTTTTAAATAAAAAAAAGAAAATATATTTATAGGGTAAGTATAAGGTAAGTTAGGCTAAATATTTAAAATTGATTTTTTTGCAAAAAATAAACATTGTTTTTTAAGGTACTAACCCACTTTTAAGTACATGCTAAGAAACTTGGCAAACTGGGGAATTTATAGGTTGCAAAGGGAATTGACAGCTCCTAGGGGGGGGGGGAACTTATAGCTTGTCGCATTCCTCTTACCTACCTACCTACCTACCTACTTACAACCTTCCCTCTTTTACTTTTTTTACTTTTTAAAAAGGGCCTACTATTTCCTTGGTTAGGAAGTATCTTGACTTTTTCTTGGCTTTATAGCCTTTGGATTTTGGGCTTTTGCCTTTTTAAGCCTTTAATTCCCCTTTGCTTTAAGCTTTTATTATAGCAATATATAAAATAATAAGATACTAAAGTATTTTAAACCTAGTAAAAAGCAATTAGCATTTTGCACTTTTGCAAATAAAGAACTTTTGTTTTAAAAGCTTTTGCTTAGTTCTTATTATATTTAAAAATTGCAATAAAGACTTTTTTGCTTATAAAAAAGTAATTTTTACTATTATAATAGTAGTTAATATAGTACTTTTAAATTTTAAGTTTTATGCTTTAGTATACTTGCGCTAAGCTACTAAGGTTATAAATACTATTTTTTACGTTTTTTTAAATTTAGCTTTAAAAAGCATAAAATTTATATTTTAAGCTAAATACTTTATTTTTTTAAATATTAAAATAGCGCTAGTAAGCAAGAAAGTAAACATTTTATTTTTAAATAAAAGCTTTAAAGTAAAGCAAGTAAATACCTATATAGTAGCAGTTGCAAACTTTTTTAAAAGTGCTTTTATAAGCTTTTGCTTAACTTTTTTTGCTTAAATAAGCTAAACTAACAATAATAATAATAATAGCGCGCTAAAAAAGCAAAGCGGCTATAGCTTTTATAATAAAGGCTGCTTTTAATTAAAGTTTTACTTTAAGTTTAAAACTTACTTTTGCTTTAAATTAAAACGCAGCTTTAGTATTAACTGCTTAATAAGTAATAATATAAAGGACTTTAACTAGTTTATAGCAACTAATAAATAAAATAAAAAACGGGCTTATATAAGCTAAAGCTTTAAGATTTTATTTTAATTAGCAAAAGGCTTTTTTTAAAAAAATCTTAGCTTTGCTAACTTTTAAATAGTATTAATTAATATACTTATAGCTTTACTAGCTTATTTTCTAATAGCTTTTTTTATTGCTACTAAATAGTTTATTTAATATAAAGATAATAATATTGCTTATAAGCTGCTATAGCGTAAAAACTAACTAGCAAACTTTAAAGTAATTTTTAAAAAAGATAAAAAATAAGCTACTTATGTTATTTTAAGTATTTTAAACTTTAACGTACTAATAAGCTATACTATTATTAACTTACTTATAAAGAAAATTACTACTAAAATAAGCTAATAATTTAACTAGGTAATATAAAGCAAATATAACTTTAGTATATAAGTTGTTTTGCTTTTTAAAGTTACTAAACAAAACTTTATTTTTTTTAAATTTAGACTTTTTAAGCTACTAAAGCGTACTTTTATTATAGTATAGTATATTAAATGCTAAAAGTTTTATAACTTTAAAAAATATTATAAAAAATAATTATATTTAACTTGTAGCAAAAGCTACGCTATTAGCACTTATATAAGCTTAGAGCACTATATAAATTATTATAGCCTATACTTAGCTACTACTTTTTTTTGCTTTGCTTAACTTACTATTAAAAGCAACAAAATTGTTTGCTTTACTAAAAACTAACTTAACTTACTAAAAAAAATAAAAAAAAAAACGTATAAGCAAATATAATTAAATAGTAGTAGTAAAAAGGGATTTAATAAAGATAATATAAACCTAGTTAAGCTAAAACTTTTTTTTTAGCTTTTTTAATAACTTAACTTACTATAAGCACTTTTTATGCTTATAATTTAATATGCGCTAGTAGCACTAGTACTTTTTTTTAAGCTGTTTTTATAGCTACTACTAATACTAGTATTTTTATAACTTGCTATACTTTTTTTTATAAAAAACTTAAAGGTATAAAATTAAAAAAAGGCATATAGCGCTTTAAAATAATAAAAATAGCTATTTTAGTTAGCTTTTTAGCTAGTTTTAAAAATTATAAGTCTTTGCTTAACTTAACTTTTAATAATAATTTTATAGCTTACTATTAGCACTATAATATAAGCTTAACGTATATATAAAGTATGCAACATTTTTTTCTTGCTTATTTTAAATATAAAAAAAGCGCTAGATTTTTTTAATAGTAATTATAAACATAATACTATATAGTAATTTATGCTTACTTTTTTTTTATACTACTAAAAAAGCTAAAAATAACGGCTATTAAAAATAAAGTACTTTTATAGTTATATAAGCTAATATATAATACTTTTTTTTTATATATAATATATTTTTTGCTATAGCTAGCAATATATAAGCAAATATTATACTTATTTAAAAACCTTAGGCCTTTATAAAAAACTAAAAAAAAAGCTATAAAAAGTACTTAAACTATAAATGTTTTGTTTTTATTAAAAATTAGAAAATATAGTTACTTAAAGTTATAACTTATATTTATAATAAATAAGCAAAAAATATCTATACCTTATTAAAAATAAAATATAGCTATATATAGTATTTTTAAATTAATAAGTTAATAGTATATAATATATACTGCTTTTTAAGGTATAGTAGTAATAATGCTATAATTAATACTTTAAAAACCTTACTTTACCTTATAAACATATTAGTTTATAAGAACTTTAATACTACTTACTAAAGCTAGGCTTTAAGCTGCTAAAGCACTTACTATAACTTTGTTATTAAAAATAAAATAGCAAAATTTATAATAAGCAATAGTTTTATTTAATATATAGTAAACGTTTTTATATATAAAGCAAGCAATACTTTTAACTTTACTATAAGCAACATATTTAAAGTAGCTATATAAGTAAATAACAACTTATATACTAGCTTAAATTACTATACTATTAAAAGGGTTGTATTTTTTAAACTTTTAGTTTTTTGCTTAAAAAGACGTAGTATTAAACTAAACTACTTTTTATTATAAAATAAGGCAGTTTGCAAAGTAATAAAAACTATTTATATTTTAAAAAACCTAAATATAAATAAGCTTATTAAAATATTTTATTAAAACTTAATTAAAGCTTTTACTTTAGCTTTTAAAATAGCTTTAACTTTAAAAAGCTTAAAGTATAAAAAAACTTTTTAGTTTAATTTAAATATAGTAGCAATAGTAAAATAAGTAGCTAAAAACTAAGTAAATAAGCTTTTTATAAAAAAAGCTAAGCTTAAAGCTTAGGCTGCTATTAAAAAAAGCAAACGTAATTATTAGCATAATAAAATTATAAGTGCTAATAATATTATAAAGCTTTTTAAAATAGCAAACTAAAAAAAACTTTTTAATAAAATAAAAGCTTTTTTACTACTTTATAATAGCTAAGTTATAGTAATTTTAAAAAAAAAAATTAATTTTTTTGCTATATATATTTTAGCTATAAAAGCTGTAAAAAATAATTTTTTAAATTTTTTTACTAATAAAAGCGCTTTATTAAAAAGGTACTAAATATAAATTAAAATTAACTTGTATGTTATAATATTTAAAGCTAAAGCAGCTTGCTATAGCATAGCTAATATAGCGCTAAAAAGTAATAAAATAAGTATAAAACTGCTAAAGCAAGTTTAAATATACGTTAGGCCTATAATTATAGTACTATACTAAGTATGCTTTTATACTAGCTACTACCTAGCTGCTTTTTATAAAGCTAATATAGTTTTTTTTTTTAAACTTAATAAAAATAACTATATATTAGTTAAATTATAAAAACCTATTTTACTACTTTTATATATAAGCAAAGGCTTAAAGCAACTTTTAGTATAAAAACTAGCTATAGTAGCTATTAATAACTAAATAGTTAAATAATAGCAGTTTAGCGCTTTACTTAACTAAGCAGCTATAAATTTAATAATAGCTTTTATATATAATATTAAAAATAATATTTTAATATATAAAAAGGTTTTCTTTATTTTAACTATAAATATTATAAGCGCTTTTAATATTATTTTTTAAAATAAACTTATATATAGGCTTTTAAAGCAAGGCTAAAAGCTTGTTATAGTGTAATAGGTTAGGTTTTTTATAACAAATTAAATAGCTACGCTTAAATAAAAAAACGCTATAGCCTTAAAAAGACCTTTTAAGTATAGCTTTTTATAAAGATTGTTAATATTTTTAATTTTTTTTATGCTTTTTATTGCGCCTTTGCTTAAATTAAGATATAAAAAAGATAATTATAGCTATATAAATAACGTAGCTTTAGCAAAATATAAAATTAACTTATGCTTAAACGCTATAATCTTATTATACTAGGCTATATAAGCTATTAAATAAGAAAAAAATAATGCTATTGCTTTTAATAAAAATAAATATAATTTATTATATATTTGTAGCAAAAACTATAAAATAAAAAACTTAGTATTAGTAAAGAACGTAGCTATTTTTTTAAGCTTTAAATTAATAAGGTAGCTTAGCGTTTATTTAAATAAAAAACTAAAATTTTAGTATTATATTAAAATATAAGCTAATAAGGCAGCTTATACTAATATGTTTATAAAAACGCTAAGCAATATAATTTAAAGTTTTTTTACTTTTATACTTATTATAGTAGCTAAAGTAATAGTGCTTTTAATAGCTATATATAGCGCTATTATTTAGTATTTTAGTATACTATAATAGTTTATTAAGCATAAAGATAAAATAGTTAGCATAAGCGTTAAAAGCATAATAAATAAAATTTATAGCGCTTTAAAGCGTATAGTAAAAGCAGTTTTGCTAGTTTAAAAGACTTTTTTATATATAGTAGCTTTTAAAAAAGTAAGTATGCTAAGCATACTTTTAGTACTTAAAACTTTTAAATAGGCAGCTTTAGCTTATATAGCTAAACTAAACTACTATTACCTTATAGTAGCTAAAATATATAAATAAACTAATTATAAAAAAATAGTTTTATAAAAAATTAAAAACTTGCTTTTTAAAATTTACTAGCTACTTTTAGCAGCTTTAGTAAAACTATAGCTAAGCTTTGCGCTTAAAAATAAAAATAACATAGCTAAAGCTTATAAAGTATAAATAAAGTAAATTTTAAATAAATAAAAAAAGAAAAAAAATACTTTTTTTTTATACTTAAATAGCTTTAAAAACTAATTTATTATATAAGCTTTTATAGCTTATAAAGCAAAATAACTAATATATTATAAGTTAAGGTAGCTAAATAAAGAAAAGGTTTTTAATATAAAATATATAAAAGCATTAAAAGCTTTTACTTAAGCACTTAAAAAATATTTTAAAAAAAAATAAACATATTATATATATTTAAATAATATAGTAGCTTTTATAGGTTTTTTTAATAAATACTTATATAGCTTAAAACACTATTTTACAAAGTTTAAAAAGCTAGCAAAAAAAGCAAAAAACTAAATATACTTATATTAGTTTTTAAAATATAAAAGCATTTTAAAAAATAAAAAAGCAAATAAATATATAAGTAATAAGTTTAAAAAGCAAACCTTATAATAGTACTTTATATATAAAAATAAACCTTTATACTTATAAGTACTTAAAAAAGCTAAAAACAAAGTAAAAAAAGTAGTTATAAACTAGTAAATACTATATTAACTAAATTTTTATAAATAATAAAACTTACTTTTTAAAACAAAAGTTAAAAAGCTTTTAAAATTAAAACTATTAAAACTAATACTAGCTTTTTTTTTTTTTAAACGCTTAGGTTATAGCAATTTTGCTATATATTATAAGCATTTTAGCTATAAAAAAAAGTTAATAGTACTATATATATACAAAAAAAAAATAAATTAGCTATATACTTTTAAATGCAAATACTAAAAAAAGATACTTAAAAAAGGCTTTCTTTTTTAAAAAAAAAAAAAAGCACTGCTAAGCAGTAAAGCTAAAATAGCGCAGTTATAGTTTTAAAAAAATAAATACCTATACTACCTTTTAAACAAAATATAAAATAGCGCAATTTTTTTTTTTATTAGCAACTAGTTATAAAAGCTTTCCTTTTAATTGTTTTTCTTAATATAAACTTAAAAAGAGGTTATGTAAAATAGTAAAGGGCAGCTAGCTGCTAAGGCACTTACAGCTACAGTCGCGCCATTATAGTTAGCCCGGACCTACTTAAAATAAACGTTAAAATTCTACTACTACTACTACTACTACCTACCTACCTACCTACCTACTTTACCTACCTACCTACCTACCTACCTACCTACTTAATACCTACCTACTTACCTACTTACCTATTTACATGTAGGTATTTACCTACCTACTTAAGTACTTACATATAAAAACGACTTATATATATATTATTTATAAGTTACTAATCTAGGAGGTACATGCTAAGGCGCTGTACCATGGAAACATATAAAAGGAGGGAGCTAATGCGCACTAAGTGGAGAAACTCCTTGGATGTAGGAATTTTTTAAGGTAGACGTAGGTGGGCTAAAACTAACCTACCCTACTAGTTTTTACGCGTTAACCAAGTTTGAAAAGCTGAAACACTACATAGGATGTCGGCATACGTAGGTATAATCCTGTACAACTAGCTGCTACTCGTACCTGAGGTCTGCTTATGCCGGAATATGTACGTTATGCATGTCTTGTCTTTGCCACGTACGGGCATCGTGATCGTGTACAAGTCTGTGATTATACACGATATGTATGGGGCCAAGATAAATATGCAAGGCATGTATGTATGTAACATGGTAATCTTATGCTTTCTGGTAAGCTTTATCACAAGGCTTAATACACGCAGTCTAATGGCTTTGGCTCGGGTTTCCGGTTCCCTAGTTCATATACCAGGGCCGTTTCAGATTCTGACGACTTCAGCCTACACCTACCTAGAACAGCCTGGTTATCGGTATCCCGAGGACAAGAGATTAAAAGAAACCATATACGCGTAGATATCTTTGTAGTCGGGCCTATCTAAGGTGCTAAGTAGTCTAATCTACTACCTAGTAGTACTCATACGTATACATACCCGTAGGATAACAGCCTTGGATGTTTTCTAGCCTCTAACAATGATAGGTCAATATGATTCCATACTCGTAGACGGCCGGACAATACCTACTATACTAGGTGCTGAGTAAGGTGGTGTTCAAGGGACGTTTTATTTCCGTACTTTTCGGCTCTTTACCGGGTTTGTTACCTATTCCAGTTTACAATGGGTCCTTGGTCGCTTCACTTTTAATATTGTCGAAGCCGTTGAACCGAGAACAAGGCTATTCTTGACTTATTCGGGTATTTCCTTACAGACATTGATGAGATTGGGACTAATAAGAAATATTCTTTAAAAAACAAGCAGATCTTCATATATTTTCACGTGTCACCTGATGGTGTAATCCACAAAATATGCTACCTCCTAGAGTAACTTGAAATAGAATAGGTAGGAGTATTTGGTCCCGTTATTTTGTTAATACAGTATGTTTATAACCTCATATTTCTATCTTTTTATTTACTTGTATAAGTACAACTGTGCTTTCTCTTGTTCTTTAGTAGCAGCTTAACTATAATTTGTAGTTAGAATGCTATAAAAAAAAGTTTAAAATAATTATATATTTTTTATAAGCTTTATATATATTAAAAAATGTAAAAAGTACTTATATATACAAATTAAGTAAAGCTAAGTATTTTAACTTTAAGCTTTATTATAGTAGTTGTTTATAGTACTTAATAAGTTTATTATTTTATTTTTTAAAAGTTAATAAATTTATAACTATTTTTTTTATTAAACTAGTTACTTTAACTAGCTTAGTAAAGCTATTTTTAATTTTACTACTGCTTTGTTTATTTTATAATTTTGCTTATAGCTTTTAGCTATTTTTAGTTTTTTTTAGCATTAGCTTACTAATATATTATAAGCTTTATATAAGCTAGCTATTTTATATATATATTAAAAATAAGTTTATTTTATTATACTTATTAGTTAATAATATACTATTAAAGCTATATAGTTAATATATATTATTAAAGTAATAGCTTATTATAAACTATAGCTTATTATAATAAAGTTTAGCTTTATAGCTTTTTTGCTATACTTATAAAACTTAATTATTAAGTTTATAAATATAAATTAATTTTTTATATTTTTATAAATAAGCTTTAATTTAGTTTTAGCTAGCTTTTATATTGCTAAAGTATTACTTAGCTAGCAATGCTTTATAATTTAATACTAAATTTTTTTATATTTTAGCTTTTTTTTTTTTTTAAGTTATAAATATAATTTGCTACTTTTACTATTTTTTAGTATTAAAGCAATTAAGTGCTAAAAAAAAAATAGCTTAAATAGCTACTTAGCTTTAAAATTTAATTATATAGGCATACTATATATATAAGCAACTTATTTATGCTTTTAAATTTGCTTATAACGTTTTTTTATAATATAATTTGCTTAATATTTTAATTTACTTTTTTAACTTTATTATTATTATATAAGCATAAAAGTATTATTAGCTTTATTATAAAGCTATTTAAAAAATATTATATAATAGCTTTAAAGCTTATAAATTTAAGTTTATTATTATATATTTATTTGCATAAATAGCTAAAAGTTTAGCTAATTTAATTTACTAATAGCTTTATAGCTTTAAAAAATATATTTAATACTTTTTTAGCTTTTATTTATAATATAGCATATTTAATATATATTAGTATTTATACTTTATTAAAACTTATATAGTTTATACTTTATTATATTAATAATTTAAATAATATAATTAGCTTAAAATTAAGCAATTATATTAAAAGTAGCTTTATTAGCTAATATTTAATATATTTTATAATAACTTACTATATAATTAAAGTTATTTTTAAATATTAATAAACTTTGTTTATTTTATACTTAACTATTTTAATTATAATATAGCTAAAGTTTTTATATAATTTTTAACTTTTATATATTAAATTTTTTGCTTTTAGTATTTATAGCAAAATTACTACTTAGTATGCTATTTTAACTATATATAAAAGGTTGCTTAGCACTTATTTATAAGTTTTTAGCTAGTATAATGCGTTTTTATAAATTTAAAAGTATTTTTAAACTTATTTAATATTAAAGTTTATAAAAAAAGCTTTATAAAAGTATAAGTACTTAAAAATAGCTTATAAATTAATTTAATTAAAATATTTAAACAAGCGTACTATTTTTAGCTTATTATTTACTATTATATTTTTTATTAGTTTTAAAAGCTAGTTAGCAATTAAATTAGCTTTGCTAAGTTTATATATAATTTAAATGCTATAATGCTTAATAAAGTTAATAAATTTTATAATATAAGCAAGTTGCTTAGCTTTACTACGTATTATGCTTAATAATTAATAGTTGTTATAAATAATAACTTTATTGCTTTTAACTTAATAGTGTTAATATTATAAACTTAGTAGTATTGCTAATAACTTTCTTTTTTATATAAAATATTATAACTATATATTTATAAGCTTTTTTAAAAAGTATACTACTAAGTATAGCATAGTTTTTTTGCTTAATAAGTATAGCTATAATAAATACGCTTTAACGTATACTTAGCTTAAATTTATATTTATTACTAATAATAATTACTAATTAAAGGTTTTTATTATAAGTATAGTAATAATAGCTATATAGATTTTTTACTATACTACTTTTACTTTATTAGTTAATATTACTAAAGCGTTTTTTAAGCTTTTAAAAAGTATTATTAGTAATATTATATATAATAAAAAACCTTTTATAAAATATTTAAAATACTTTATAGCGTTTATAAACGCTTTAATTTTTATTATTATTTTTAATATTAATTACTTTAGCATAGCAAATACTTTTACTAAGTTTGCTTTAATTTTATTTTTTAAAATTATAAATTTAAAAAAAACGCTTTTTTTAATAAATATAAAGCATTTTTTAAAGTTAATTATTATGCTATATATTATAAGTTTAGTAAATACTTTATAATAACGCTTATAAACTTTTTTTATAGTATTTTTTTAAATATAAATATTATTAAGTAAGCTAGTAAACTACTTATAAAATTTTTTTATTATTTTTTAAATTAACGCTTAAAACGTTGCTAATATATTATAAAGTTTAAATAGTATTACTAATTACTTATAAATTTTATTTAGTATTATAAACGCTATTTTTTTATAATTTTTTTAATATATAATTATATACTAAAAGCTATTTTTTAAGTTAATAAATATATACTATTTATAGCTAGCAGCGTATTATACTTTATTTTATATATTAAGTAAAAAGTATATATGCTTTTTTATTTTTTTATTTAGTTTATAATAATTATAATATATTTACTATATTACCTTTAGGTCGTTTTTATTTACTTTTTTTAAAATAGTTAACTTTAGTGCTTTTTTTAGCGTAAGCAATACTAATAAGCTTTATAAGCTTTTACTTTTTTAAATATATTTGCTATTATATACTTTTAAAAACTTAATAATTGCTTACTTTTATACTAAGCTATATTTTTATACTAAAAGCTTAATAAGTTTATAGTTACTTATATTAATTTAATATTTAGTTTTTATAATTATATTAGTATAGCGTTATTTAAAGTTAAATAAGCTAAGGAAATATATAATATAATATTTTAAATAACTTAATACTTAAGCTATTTTTAGTATTTTTTTATACTATTTTACTTATAGTTTAAGTTTTTTTTTACTTTTTAA
Source organism: Poronia punctata (assembly GCA_022579005.1). Lineage (NCBI taxonomy): Eukaryota > Fungi > Ascomycota > Sordariomycetes > Xylariales > Xylariaceae > Poronia > Poronia punctata. Next base: position 292,668 of record MU401476.1, read on the forward strand.
TATTATAGTTTTTAGCTATATACTTACTATAGCTATATAAGCAAATTTTATACTTAAAGCTACTAAATATATAATAAAGCATAGTTTTAGCGCGCTTTTAATATTTATAAAAATAACTACTTTATTTTATTTTTTTTTAAAAAATAAGCTACTTTATTTATAAAATAAGCACTTTAAAATTATAAAATTTTTTAAAAAAGTATTATTAAAAACTATGTTTATAGTTACTAACTATTTTAATAAAGCCTTTTTATTGCTTATAACTTATTTAGCTATAACTTTATAATTTTAATTAATATAAAGCTTAACGCTGCTAACTTTTTTTATTATTATACTATATTTATTAAAGTATAGCTAAAGTTATTATACTATGCTTTTAAAAACATAGTAACTAGTATAGCTATAGTTTAAAAATATTATAAATTTAGTTTTATTAATAAGCTTTATATTAAATAAGTTATAATAATTTAAATAGCTATTATATAGCTTGCCTTTTTTAAGCTTTAGTTTACTTAAGCTTTTATTAGCTTAAACTAATATAATAAAGCTATTTTATTTATTATTTTTAAATAATTTAATAATTTTGCTATAGTTATTTTTAAAATTATTACTTTTAAAATATTTAGCTAGTAACTAATTAATAGCGCTATTATAATCTTTTTTATTATTTTTTATAAAGTAAGCTTAGTTTATTTTACTGCTTTTTTTAAGCTAGCGTTTTTTTATAAACTAATAAAGCTTTTTATAAAATAGCTTTTTTTTAATTATAATATTTTTACTTTTTTTAATATAATTATTAATATAGTTATTAGTTTAGTTATTATACTTAAAGTTACTTTTTTATAAGTACTAGCTATTATTATTAAACTTTTTTTAGCTACTTTTTAAAAAGTATTTATTTATTTACTTTTGCTACTAATTATAGTTTTAATAAGTTTAAGCTATAAAGCTACTTTTTTTTAATTTTTTTTTTTTAATATAGTAAACAGCTTATTTATTATATTTTAAGTTAAAAATAATAGCTTTTATAAAGCTAAATAGCTTAATATTGCTACTATATACGCTAACACTAGCAATATTGCTATTATATTTACTTTTTATATATATTACTATTTTAACGTATTAAACTACGTATTTAATAACTTTTTTATTATTTAAGCTTTAAGCTTTTGCTTTTATATATACTTAAATTTTTAATATTTTAACTTATAATTTTTTAAATATTACTTTATATATTTATAAAGTTTATATATTAATTATAAATAGCTTATAAAAAAAGTTTTTAAATAGTTTATATACTAGCTTACTAATTTGCTAATAGCTGCTTATATAAATATAAATATTATAAACAAGCTATATAATATATTATGCTGCTTAAAAACTTATATTATAGCTTTTAGCAAGTTAGCTTATATAGCTTTTTAAATACTTTATAAAAAATAAACTATAGCTTAAAAGTTTTTTTTTATTTTGCTTAATATATAGCTAGCTTATAAGTTATAAAAAATTAGCGCTTATTATAGCTTATTTTAAATATTTTATAGCTTATTTAATATATTTTTATTAGCTTTGCTTAGCTAGTATTTATATAAAAAAACTACTTTATTTTTTACTTTATAACTATTAAAATATTTAGCATTTTTTTTAAAAAACGTATTTAAAAACATAGCTTAAATATTTTTTTTTAAGCACTAGCTATGCTTTATATTTTATTAAACTTATAAAAGTTTAAAAATTTATTTAAAAAACATATATTATTAATAACGCTTTTTAGCATTTTTAAATATTATAATATTATAAAGTTAAATATACTTTTATTAATTATACTTTATTAATAACTTATGTTTATAAAGTTATAAGCATTATTTTAATTTTAAATATTTTAACTAGTGCTGCTATATTTTAATAGCTTTTTATTAACGCTAGTATTTAAAGCATAATTATTTTTACTTAAAACTACTAATATAGCAAATACTATATTAGTATTTTTTAATATATTACTAACTTTGTTTATTTGCTTATTAATTTTTTTATAGCAAGTTTTAAGTTTTTTAATTTTATTATAAAGCGTTTTATTTTATTTAATTATTTACTTTTTAACTTTTTTATTTTGTTTTTTTATTATATTAGTAATATTTTTTAAAAGTTTATTATTTTTTTATTTTATTTTAATATTAAAGTTTTAAATATTACTTTTAATTAAAAATGTTTAATTACTTAAGTTTTTATAAAGTTAATTTTTTTTTTTATACTTTTAAAGCAATAGTAATAAGTTTATATATTTTTTTACTTTTATATTTTTTTATATAGTTAGCTATTATTAGTTTATATTTTTTTTTATTTTTTTTATTATTTTTTTTATTATAGTAGCAATTTTTTTTTATTAAGTAGCTATATAGCAAGTATATATTATAAGTGCTTTTAAAGTTAGCTTAAAACTTAGCTTTAAAGTTAAGCTAAAGCTTTTAGTACTTTATACGCTTTATAATAAAAGCTTTTTATTTTTTAACTTTTAAAAAAGTATTTAAAAAAATATATTATATAAAAGTAAAAAAAAGCTAAATATTTTTAGCTTTTAATAGCTTAAGTTATTTTTATTAAATATACTAAGTACTAATATTTTATTAATAAAATTAATACTGCTAAATAGCAACAAATAAAAAGATTTTAAAAATATAATTTAATTAATTTTACTTTTGCTATATAGCTATATAAATAATTATTTATACTTTTTTTTATTTTTTAATAGCAGCTTAACTATAATTTACAATTAAAATACTATAAAAGAAAGTTTAAAATAATTATATATTTTTTATAAGCTCTATATATATTAAAAAGTATAAAAAGTACTTATATATATAAATTAAGTAAAGCTAAGTACTTTAACTTTAAGCTCTATTGTAGCAGTTATCTATAGTACTTAATAGGTTCGTTATTCCATTCTCCAGGGGTCAATGGATCCACACAACACCCATACATCATAAAACTTTCACTTATACATACGCATACCTTTAAAAGTGTTAATTATATAGCGTTACATGATATTATATCCTCTTTTAATATTATGGGTAGGTACCTAGGTAATCATAACGGACCCAACCTACCGGTTCATGACGTCAAAAAAAACATGACCGTAGTTCCCCAGCAGGCCAGGAACCCCAGGAACAAGTTTAACAACAGCCAAACTGTTTCAAGTTTCATGCAAACAATCGGTTTACTTTACTTGGCCCTTGGGGCATTGGTACTGGATCCGATAATCCAGAATCCCCAAGGTTAGCCTGCTGGACTTGAACCTCGGAACCGAAACGATAAGAATACCTTATCTAGGTTAGGTACCTAGATAGGTAGGCTCACCCCAATGGCTCAGGAAGGAACGAGTACCTAGGTAGAACACTTCAGATTCTGCCACTCTTCCACAAGTCTGAACCATGGGAGGTTTGGCCGTTGAAGGAAGGAGGCGCAAGTCTATATTGGTGAGGCGCATACTAACAAGATTTAGACTACCTACTCGGCCAATAGTCTAGCGGTTGGTCGGTCGGTTGACCGTTGACACTCACTCACTCACTCACTCACACACACACACACACAGGCATCTACCTAACCTAGATATCTACTCGTACATCTCTACCTCGATTTCCTCAGATATGCGCACAGCCTAGCAAGTGAGAACCGTGCCGTCGGCCTGCATCCCGCCCGAGACGGATCCGCACGTGAGCTTCGTAGCGCAGCTACCTTACCGTACCTACTACCGCACGCCCCGGCCCGACAGCCGTAATCGGGGCGTCAGTCAGTCCCCAACGACTCGGGGCAAGTTCCAATAGCGACGAGAACGGCTTCTCCTTGGCCCCCAAGTAGGTAGTCGAAACCTTGGACTTGGGGGTGAACCGCACCGTCGCCTTTCTTACGGTATCTCGCCCAGAGCAGTAGCAGTAGCAGCACCAGATGTGGAGAATGACTCGCTGCGGATTTGCTGGTCGCGGAGTTTGATTTCGTCTCTCAAAACACTAAACGTATCGATTTCTCGAAATCGGTTGGTCCGCAGATATGTGCCTATCAATGATCATGGCGAGGATTGGCGTCATGCCCGATCCCGGCAGAGATATACACGGGTCGGAGAATGGAGTTACGGTCGAGAAAATGCCATCTGTTCAATCGCATGAGCACGTCGTCGTTGTTGATGGGGAGATTGAGCGTATCCCTCGTCTTGAGCGAGTTATCAAAGGAAAGCCGGGTGATACTAGCGATGTCCAGGTTGTTTTCGCAGATTTTCTCGTATGTTACTTCGTCTCCTGGACGTACCCTGCCACCGTGTAGGACTCGAAGATATACACCGACCCGGCCGCTGTTGGCGAGGGTGGCAAGCCATGAATCCTTTTGTCCACAGCACCACTTTGCAGTATCGGAGTTAGTAGATATACATAAAAGGGAAGTGAGATGGGAAACTTACCGATAGCTTCATACAAGGAGTTCTAGTACCGCTTTATATATATATCAAAAGAGTCAGTGAATACATTAACCAATATGAAGACTTGATATGCCAAAAAGGTTCTCAACCACCCAGCCCAAAACATAACGAGATCAAACGAAATAGAAATAGAAAACTCACCAGACTTCCAACCGAAACCTCTTTCCCTATCCTCCATATATCCCCCAGATGTATCTTATCCTCGAGTCTTATTTCCCCTTTTGATCGAACTAGAGTTGAATATCCTTTCTGTTAGACTTTCTTATTCTTCTTCCCCATCCTCACAACCTCCCTCCCAAACCCCCCAAAGAAAAAAGGAAAGAAAAAAAAAACTCACGAGTAATATTCTCCCCCCAATGACAAACCCCCCAACTCCCACCCAACTCCCCACTCCAATAATCATAATGTTCCCGAAAACAAACATATACCGGACCACCATGTACCGCCGGTTTATTCCCCACAATTCCCGATCCATCAGTTGTAGTAGTAAGTTGGATATATTCCCCCGGCGACGTCAAGGGCGAATCGTGTTACAATGGACGTATACAATCTCAGACGGTTGACGTCGTCGTGGTATCGTGGTTGGCTGTAGGACTTCCATCTTTTTTTCTTCTTTTTTTCTTCTTTTTTTCTTCTTTTTTTCTTCTTTTTTTTTCTTTTTTTTTCTTTTTGCCTGGTTTCTTTCTTTCTTTCTTTCTTTCTTTCTTTCTTTCTTTCTTTCTTTCTTTCTTTCTTTCTTTCTTTCTTTCTTTCTTTCTTTCTTTCTTTCTTTC